>JANJGN010003118.1:0-50993 GCA_026770705.1 Isurus oxyrinchus
ACAGAGATAGGGAGGGGTGTAGGGGCTGGAGGAGGTTACAGAGATAGGGAGGGGTGCAGGGGCTGGAGGAGGTTACAGAGATAGGGAGGGGTGTAGGGGCTGGAGGAGGTTACAGAGATAGGGAGGGGTGTAGGGGCTGGAGGAGGTTACAGAGATAGGGAGGGGTGTAGGGGCTGGAGGAGGTTACAGAGATCGGGAGGGGTGTAGGGGCTGGAGGAGGATACAGGGATAGGGAGGGGTGTAGGGGCTGGAGGAGGTTACAGGGATAGGGAGGGGTGTAGGGCCTGGAGGAGGTTACAGAGATAGGGAGGGGTGTAGGGGCTGGAGGAGGTTACAGAGATAGAGAGGGTTGTAGGGGCTGGAGGAGGTTACAGAGATAGGGAGGGGTGTAGGGGCTGGAGGAGGTTACAGGGATAGGGAGGAGTGTAGGGACTGGAGGAGGTTACAGAGATAGGGAGGGGTGTAGGGGCTGGAGGAGGTTACAGAGATAGGGAGGGGTGTAGGGGCTGGAGGAGGTTACATAGATATGGAGGGGTGTAGGGGCTGGAGGAGGTTACAGAGATAGGGAGGGGTGTAGGAACTGGAGGAGGTTACAGAGATAGGGAGGGTTGTAGGGGCTGGAGGAGGTTACAGAGATAGGGAGGGTTGTACGGGCTGGAGGAGGTAACAGGGATAGGATGGGGTGTAGGGGTTGCAGGAGGGTTACAGAGATAGGGAGGGTTGTAGGGGGCTGGAGGAGGTTACAGAGATAGGGAGGGTTGTAGGGGCTGGAGGAGGTTACAGAGATAGGGAGGGGTGTAGGGGCTGGAGGAGGTTACAGAGATAGGGACGGTTGTAGGGGCCTGGAGGAGGTGACAGAGATAGGGAGGGATGTAGGGGCTGGAGGAGGTTACAGAGATAGGGAGGGTTGTTGTGAGCTGGAGGAGGTTACAGAGATAGGGAGGGATGTAGGGGCTGGAAGAGATTACAGAGATAGGGAGGGGAGTAGGGGCCGGAGGAGGTTACAGAGAGAGGGAGGGGAGAAGGAGCTGGGGGAGGTTACAGAGATAGGGAGGGATGTAGGGGGACGAGGTTACAAAGATAGAGAGGGGTGTAGGGCGGAAGGAGGTTACAAAGATAGGGAAGGGATGTAGGGGGCTGGAGGAGGTTACAGAGATAGGGAGGTTTGTAGTGACTGGAGGAGGTTACAGAGATAGGGAGGGTTGTAGGGACTGGAGGAGGTTACAGAGATAGGGAGGGTTGTAGGGACTGGAGGAGGTTACAGAGATAGGGAGGGTTGTACGGGCTGGAGGAGGTTACAGAGATAGGGAGGGGTGTAGGGGGCAGGAGGAGGTTACAGAGATAGGGAGGGTTGTAGGGGCTGGAGGAGGTTACAGAGATAGAGAGGGGTGTAGGGGCTGGAGGAGGTTACAGAGATAGGGAGGGGTGTAGGGGCTGGAGGAGGTTACAGAAATAGGGAGGGGTGTAGGGGCTGGAGGAGGTTACAGAGATAGGGAGGGGTGTAGGGGCTGGAGAAGGTTACAGAGATAGGGAGGGGTGTAGGGGCTGGGGGAGGTTACAGAGATAGGGAGGGTTGTAGGGGCTGGAGGAGGTTACAGAGATAGGGAGGGGTGTCGGGGCTGGAGGAGGTTACAGAGATAGGGAGGGGTGTAGGGGCTGGAGGAGGTTACAGAGATAGGGAGGGGTGTAGGGGCTGGAGGAGGTTACAGAGATAGGGAGTGTTGTAGGGACTGGAGGAGGTTACAGAGATAGGGAGGGGTGTAGGGGCTGGAGGAGGTTACAGAGATAGGGAGGGGTGTAGGGGCTGGAGGAGGTTACAGAGATAGGGAGGGGTGTAGGGGCTGGAGGAGGTTACAGAGATAGGGAGGGGTGCAGGGGCTGGAGGAGGTTACAGAGATAGGGAGGGGTGTAGGGGCTGGAGGAGGTTACAGAGATAGGGAGGGGTGTAGGGGCTGGAGGAGGTTACAGAGATAGGGAGGGGTGTAGGGGCTGGAGGAGGTTACAGAGATCGGGAGGGGTGTAGGGGCTGGAGGAGGATACAGGGATAGGGAGGGGTGTAGGGGCTGGAGGAGGTTACAGGGATAGGGAGGGGTGTAGGGCCTGGAGGAGGTTACAGAGATAGGGAGGGGTGTAGGGGCTGGAGGAGGTTACAGAGATAGAGAGGGTTGTAGGGGCTGGAGGAGGTTACAGAGATAGGGAGGGGTGTAGGGGCTGGAGGAGGTTACAGGGATAGGGAGGAGTGTAGGGACTGGAGGAGGTTACAGAGATAGGGAGGGGTGTAGGGGCTGGAGGAGGTTACAGAGATAGGGAGGGGTGTAGGGGCTGGAGGAGGTTACATAGATATGGAGGGGTGTAGGGGCTGGAGGAGGTTACAGAGATAGGGAGGGGTGTAGGAACTGGAGGAGGTTACAGAGATAGGGAGGGTTGTAGGGGCTGGAGGAGGTTACAGAGATAGGGAGGGTTGTACGGGCTGGAGGAGGTAACAGGGATAGGATGGGGTGTAGGGGTTGCAGGAGGGTTACAGAGATAGGGAGGGTTGTAGGGGGCTGGAGGAGGTTACAGAGATAGGGAGGGTTGTAGGGGCTGGAGGAGGTTACAGAGATAGGGAGGGGTGTAGGGGCTGGAGGAGGTTACAGAGATAGGGACGGTTGTAGGGGCCTGGAGGAGGTGACAGAGATAGGGAGGGATGTAGGGGCTGGAGGAGGTTACAGAGATAGGGAGGGTTGTTGTGAGCTGGAGGAGGTTACAGAGATAGGGAGGGATGTAGGGGCTGGAAGAGATTACAGAGATAGGGAGGGGAGTAGGGGCTGGAGGAGGTTACAGAGAGAGGGAGGGGAGAAGGAGCTGGGGGAGGTTACAGAGATAGGGAGGGATGTAGGGGGACGAGGTTACAAAGATAGAGAGGGGTGTAGGGCGGAAGGAGGTTACAAAGATAGGGAAGGGATGTAGGGGGCTGGAGGAGGTTACAGAGATAGGGAGGTTTGTAGTGACTGGAGGAGGTTACAGAGATAGGGAGGGTTGTAGGGACTGGAGGAGGTTACAGAGATAGGGAGGGTTGTAGGGACTGGAGGAGGTTACAGAGATAGGGAGGGTTGTACGGGCTGGAGGAGGTTACAGAGATAGGGAGGGGTGTAGGGGGCAGGAGGAGGTTACAGAGATAGGGAGGGTTGTAGGGGCTGGAGGAGGTTACAGAGATAGGGAGGGGTGTAGGGACTGGAGGAGGTTACAGAGATAGGAAGGGTTGTAGGGGCTGGAGGAGGTTACAGAGATAGGGAGGGGTGTAGGGGCTGGAGGAGGTGACAGAGATAGGGAGGGGTGTAGGGGCAGGAGGAGGTTACAGAGATAGGGAGGGGTGTAGGTGCTGGAAGAGGTTAAGAGATAGGGAGGGTTGTACGGGGTGGAGGGGGTTACAGAGATAGGCAGGGGTGTAGGGGCTAGAGGAGGATACAGAGATAGGGAGGGTTGTAGGGGCTGGAGGAGGTTACAGAGATAGGGAGGGTTGTAGGGGCTGGAGGAGTTTACAGAGATAGGGAGGGATGTAGGGACTGGAGGAGGTTACAGAGATATGGAGGGTTGTAGGGGCTGGAGAAGGTTACAGAGATAGGGAGGGGTGTAGGGGCTGGAGGAGGTTACAGAGATATGGAGGGTTGTAGGGGCTGGAGAAGGTTACAGAGATAGGGAGTGTTGTGGAGGCTAGAGGAGGTTACAGAAATAGGGAGGGGTGTAGGGGCTGGAGGAGGTTACAGAGTTAGGGAGTGTTGTAGGGGCCTGGAGGAGGTTACAGAGAGAGGGAGGGATGTAGTGGGTGGAGGAGGATACAGAGATAGGGCGGGATGTAGGGGCTGGAGGTGTTTGCAGAGATAGGGAGGTTTGTAGGGGCTGGAGGAGGTTACAGAGATAGGGAGGGGTGTAGGGGGCTGGAGGAGGTTACAGAGATAGGGAGGGTTGTAGGGGCTGGAGGAGTTTACAGAGAGAAGGAGTGGTGTAGGGGCTGGAGGAGGTTACAGAGATAGGGACGGTTGTAGGGGCTGGAGGAGGTTACAGGGATAGGGAGGGGTGAAGGTTCTGGAGGAGGTTACAGAGATAGGGAGGGATGTAGGGGCTGGAGGAGGTTACAGAGATAGGGAGGGATGCTGTGAGCTGGAGGAGGTTACAGAGATAGGGAGGGATGTAGGGGCTGGAGGAGATTACAGAGATGGGGAGTGGAGTAGGGGCCGGAGGAGGTTGCAGAGATAGGGAGGGATGTAGGGGGACGAGGTTACAAAGATAGAGAGGGGTGTAGGGCGGGAGGAGATTACAGAGATAGGGAGGTTTGTAGTGACTTCAGGAGGTTACAGACATAGGGAGGGTTGTAGGGGCTGGAGGAGGTTACAGAGATAGGGAGAGGTGTAGGGACTGGAGGAGGTTACAGAGATAGGGAGGGTTGTACGGGCTGGAGGAGGGAACAGGGATAGGATGGGTTGTAGGGGTTGCAGGAGGGTTACAGAGTTTGGGAGGGTTGTAGGAGCCTGGTGGAGGTTACAGAGATAGGGAGGGATGTAGGGGCTGGAGGAGTTTACAGAGATAGAGAGGGTTGTAGGGGCTGGAGGAGGTTACAGAGATAGGGAGGGGTGTAGGTGGCTGAAGGAGGTTACAGAGATAGGGAGGGATATAGGGGCTGTAGGAGGTTTCAGAAATAGGGAGGGGTGTAGGGGCAGGAGGAGGTTACAGAGATAGGGAGGGTTGTAGGGGCTGGAGAAGGTTACAGAGATAGGGAGGGGTGTAGGGGATAGAGGAGGTTACAATGATAGGGAGGGGTGTCTGGGCAAGAGGACGTTACAGAAATAGGGAGGGGTGTAGGGACTGGAGGAGGTGAGATAGGTATGGAGGGTTATAGGGGCTGGAGGAGGATACAGAGATAGGGACGGTTGTAGGGTCTGGAGGAGGATACAGAGATAGGGAGGGGTGTAGGGGCTGGAGGAGGTTAAGAGATAGGGAGGGTTGTATGGGCTGGAGGAGGTTACAGAGATAGGGAGGGGTGTAGGAGCTAGGGGAGTTTACAGGGATAGGGAGGGATGTAGGGACTGGAGGAGGTTACAGAGATATGGAGGGTTGTAGGGGCTGGAGAAGGTTACAGAGATAGGGAGGGGTGTAGGGGCTGGAGGATGTTACAGAGATAGGGAGGGGTGTAGGGCTGGAAGATTTTACAGAGCTAGGGAGCGTTGTAGGGGCTGGAGGAGGTTACAGAGATAGGGAGGGTTGTAGGGGCTGGAGGAAGTTACAGAGATAGGGAGTGTTGTAGGGGCCTGGAGGAGGTTACAGAGAGAGGGAGGGATGTAGTGGGTGGAGGAGGATACAGAGATAGGGAGGGATGTAGGGGCTGGAGGAGTTTGCAGAGATAGGGAGGGTTGTAGGGGCTGGAGGAGGTTACAGAGATAGGGAGGGGTGTAGGGGGCTGGAGGAGGTTACAGAGATAGGGAGGGTTGTAGGGGCTGGAGGAGTTTACAGAGATAGGGAGGGGTGTAGGGGCTGGAGGAGGATACAGAGATAGGGACGGTTGTAGCGGCTGGAGGATGTTACAGGGATAGGGAGGGGTGAAGGTTCTGGAGGAGGTTACAGAGATAGGGAGGGATGTAGGGGCTGGAGGAGGATACAGAGATAGGGAGGTTTGTTGTGAGCTGGAGGAGGTTACATAGATAGGGAGTGATGTAGGGGCTGGAGGAGATTACAGAGATAGGGAGTGGAGAATGGGCCGGAGGAGGTTACAGAGATAGGGAGGGGAGTAGGAGCTGGGTGAGGTTACAGAGATAGGGAGGGATGTAGGGGGACGAGGTTACAAAGATAGAGAGGTGTGTAGGGCGGGAGGAGGTTACAAAGATAGGTAAGGGATGTAGGGGGCTGGAGGAGGTTACAGAGATAGGGAGGTTTGTAGTGACTGGAGGAGGTTACAGACATAGGGAGGGTTGTAGGGGCTGGAGGAGGTTACAGAGATAGGGAGGGTTGTAGGGACTGGAGGAGGTTACAAAGTTAGGCAGGGGTGTAGGGCCTGGAGGAGGTTGCAGAGATAGGGACGGTTGTAAGGGCTGGAGGAGGTTACAGAGATAGGGAGGGTTGTAGGGTCTAGAGGAGGTTACAGAGATAGAGAGGGTTCTATGGGCTGGAGGAGGTTACAGAGATAGGGAGGGGGATAGGGGCTGGAGGAGGTTACAGAGATAGGGAGGATGTAGTGCTGGAAGGTTTTACAGAGCAAGAGATCGTTGTCGGGGCTGGAGGAGGTTACAGACATAGAGAGCGTTGTAGGGGCTGGAGGAGGTTACAGAGATAGGGAGGGTTGAAGGGGCTGGAGATGTAACAGAGATAGGGAGGGTTGTAGGGGCCTGGAGTAGGTTACAGAGATAGGGAGGGGTGTAGGGGCTGGAGGAGGTTACAGAGATAGGGAGGGTTGTAGGGGCTGGAAGAGGTTACAGAGATAGGTTGGGATGTAGGGGCTGGAGTAGTTTACAGAGATCGGGAGGGTTGTAGGGGCTGGAGGAGGTTACAGAGATAGGGAGGGTGTAGGTTGCTGGAGGAGGTTACAGAGATTGGGAGGGATATAGGGGCTGTAGGAGGTTTCAGAAATAGGGAAGGGTGTAGGTGCAGGACGAGGTTACAGAGATAGGGAGGGGTGTAGGGGCTTGAGGAGGTTACAGAGATAGGGAGGGGTGCATGGGCTAGAGGAGGTTACAGAGTTATGGTGGGGTGTAGGGACTGGAGGAGGTTACAGAGATAGGGAGAGTTGTAGGGGCTGGAGGAGTTACAGAGATAGGGAGGGTTCTACAGGAAGGAGGAGGTTACAGAGATAGGGAGGGGTGTATGGGCTGGAGGAAGTTACAGATATAGGGAGGGGTGTAGGGCTGGAAGATTTTACAGAGCTTGGGAGCGTTGTAGGGGCTGGAGGAGGTTACAGAGATAGGGAGGGTTGTAGGGGCTGGAGGAGTTACAGAGATAGGGAGGGTTGTAGGGGCTGGAGGACGTTACAGAGATAGGGAGGGGTGTAGGGGGCTGGAGGAGGTTACAGAGATAGGGAGGGGTGTAGGGGCTGGAGGAGGTTACAGAGATAGGGAGGGATATAGGGGCTGTAGGAGGTTACAGAAAAAGGGAGGGGTGTGGGGCAGGAGGAGGTTACAGAGATAGGGAGGGTTGTAGGGGCTGGAGGAGTTACAGAGATAGGGAGGGTTGTAGGGGCTGGAGGACGTTACAGAGATAGGGAGGGGTGTAGGGGGCTGGAGGAGGTTACAGAGATAGGGAGGGGTGTAGGGGCTGGAGGAGGTTACAGAGATAGGGAGTGGTGTAGGGGCTGGAGGATGTTACAGAGATACGGAGGGGTGTAGGGGCTGGAGGGGGTTACAGAGATAGGGAGGGGTGTAGAGGCTGGAGGAGGTTACAGAGATAGGGAGGGGTGTAGGGGCTAGAGGAGGTTAAAGAGATAGGGAGGGTTGTAGGGGCTGGAGGATGTTACAGAGATAGGGAGGGGTGTAGATGCTGGAGGAGGTTACAGAGATAGGGAGGGTTGTAGGGGCTGGAGGAGGTTACAGAAATAGGGAGGGGTGTAGAGGCTGGAGGGGGTTACAGATATAGGGAGGGGTGTAGAGGCTGGAGGAGTTTACAGAGATAGGGAGGGTTATAGAAACTGGAGGAGTTTACAGACATAGGGAGGGTTGTAGGGGCTGGAGGAGGTTACAGAGATAGGGAGGATCGTAGGGGCTGGAGGAGTTTACAGCAATATTGGGGTCGTAGTGGCTGGAGCAGGTTACAGAGATAGGGAGGGGTGTAGGGGCTGGAGGTGGTTACAGAGATAGGGATTGTTATAGGGGCTGGACGAGGTTACAGTGATAGGGAGGGGTGTAGGTGCTGGAGGAGGGTACAGAGATAGGGCGGGCTGTAGGGGCTGGAGGAGGTTACAGGGATCGGGAGGGGTGAAGGTGCTGGAGGAGGTTACAGAGATAGGGAGGGTTGTAGGGGCCTGGAGGAGGTTACAGAGATAGGGAGGGATGTAGGGGCTGGAGGATGTTACAGATATAAGCAGGGTTGCTGTGGGCTTGAGAAGATTACAGAGATAGGGAGGGGAGTAGGGGCCGGAGTAGGTTACAGAGATAGGGAGGGGAGTAGGAGCTGGGGGATGTTACAGAGATAGGGAGGGTAGTAGGGGAACGAGGTTACAAAGATAGGTGGGGGTGTAGGGCTGGAGGAGTTTACAAAGATTGGGAAGAGTTGTAGGGGACTGGAGGATATTACAGAGATAGGGAGAGTTGTAGCGACAGGAGGAGGTTGCAGAGATAGGGAGGGTTGTAGGGGCTGCAGCAGGTTACAGAGATAGGGAGGGGTGTAGGGGCTGGAGGAGGTTACAGAGATAGGGAGGGGTGTGGGGGCTGGAGGAGGTTACAGAGATAGGGAGGGGTGTAAGGGCTGGAGGTGGTTACAGAGATAGGGATTGTTATAGGGGCTGGACGAGGTTACAGTGATAGGGAGGGGTGTAGGGGCTGGAGGAGGTTACAGAGATAGGGCGGGGTGTATGTGACTGGAGGAGGTTACAGAGATAGGGAGGGGTGTAGGGGCTGGAGAAGGTTACAGAGATAGGGAGGGGTGTAGGGGGCTGGGGGAGGTTACAGAGATAGGGAGGGGTGTAGGGGCTGGAGGAGGTTACAGAGATAGGGAGGGTTGTAGGGGCTGGAGGAGGTTACAGAGATAGGGAGGGGTGTAGGGGCTGGAGGAGGTTACAGAGATAGGGAGGGGTGTAGGGGCTGGAGGAGGTTACGGAGATAGGGAGGGGTGTAGGGGCTGGAGGAGGTTACAGAGATAGTGAGGGTTGTAGGGGCTGGAGGAGGTTACAGAGATAGGGAGTGTTGTTAGGGTCTGGAGGAGGTTACAGAGAGAGGGAGGGATGTAGTGGCTGGGGGAGGATACAGAGATAGAAAGGGATGTAGGTGCTGGAGGAGGTTACAGAGATAGGGCGGGATGTCGGGGCTGGAGGAGGTTAAGAGATAGGGAGGTTTGTACGGGCTGGAGGAGGTTACAGAGAGAGAGAGGTTTGTAAGGGCAGAGTAGGTTACAGAGATAGGGAGGGTTGTAGGGGCTGGAGGAGGTTACAGAGATATGGAGGGTTGTAGGGGCTGAAGGAGGTTACAGAGATAGGGAGGGATGTAGGGACTGGAGGAGGTTGCAGAGATATGGAGGGTTGTAGGGGCTGAAGGAGGTTACAGAGATAGGGAGGGGTGTAGGGGGCTGGAGGAGGGTTAGAGAGATAGGGAGGGGTGTAGGGGCTGGAGGAGGTTACAGAGATAGGGAGGTTTGTGGGGGCTGAAGGAGGTTACAGAGATAGTTAGGGTTGTAGTGGCTGGAGGTGGTTACCAAGATAGGGAGGGGCTTACAGGCTGGAGGAGGTTACAGAGATAGGGAGTGTTATAGAAACTGGAGGAGGTTACAGAGATAGGGAGGTTGTTGGGGCTGGAGGAGGTTACAGAGATAGGGAGTGTTGTAGGGGCTGGAGGTGGTTACAGAAATAGGGAGGGGTGTAGTGCTGGAAGATTTTACAGAGCAAGGGACCGTTGTCGGGGCTGGAGGATGTTACAGACATAAAGAGCGTTGTAGGGGCTGGAGGAGGTTACAGAGAGAAGGAGGGATGTAGTGGGTGGAGGAGGATACAGAGATAGGGAGGGTTGTAGGGGCTGGAGGAAGTTACAGAGATAGGGAGGGTTGTAGGGGCTGGAGGAGGTTACAGAGATAGAGAGGGTCGTAGGGGCTGGAGGAGGTTACAGAGATAGGGAGGGGTGTAGTGGCTGGAGGAGGTTACAGAGATAGGGAGGGGTGTAGGGGCTGGAGGAGGTTACAGAGATAGGGAGGGGTGTAGGGGCTGGAGGAGGTTACAGAGTTAGGGAGGGGTGTAGGGGTTGGACGAGGTTACAGAGATAGGGAGGGGTGTAGGGGCTGGAGGAGGTTACAGAGTTAGGGAGGGGTGTAGGTGTTGGACGAGGTTACAGAGATAGGGAGGGTTGTAGTGGCAGGAGGAATTTACAGAGATAGGGAGGGGTGTAGGGGCTGGAGGGGGTTACAGGGATAGGGAGGGGTGTAGAGGCTGGAGGGGGTTACAGAGATAGGGAGGGGTGTAGGGGCTGCAGGAGGTTACAGAGATAGGGAGGGTTGTAGGGGCTGGAGGATGTTAAAGAGATAGGGAGGGTTGTAGGGGCTGGAGGAGGTTACAGAGATAGGGAGGGGTGTAGGGGCTGGGGGAGGTTACAGAGATAGGGAGGCGTGTAGGGGCTGGAGGAGGTTACAGAGATAGGGAGGGTTGTAGTGGCTGGAGAAGGTTACAGAGATAGGGAGGGGTGTAGAGGCTGGAGGAGGTTACAGAGATAGGGAGGGATGTAGGGGCTGGAGGTGGTAACAGAGATAGGGAGTTTTGTAGGGGCTGGAGGAGGTTACACAGATAGGGAGGGGTGTAGGGGCTGGAGGAGGTTACAGAGATAGGGAGGGGTGTAGGGGCTGGAGGAGGTTAAAGAGATAGGGAGGGTTGTAGGGGCTGGAGGAGGTTACAGAAATAGGGAGGGGTGTAGAGGCTGGAGGGGGTTACAGATATAGGGCGGGGTGTAGAGGCTGGAGGAGGTTACAGAGATAGGGAGGGTTATAGAAATTGGAGGAGTTTACAGACATAGGGAGGGGTGTAGGGGCTGGAGGAGGTTACAGAGATAGGGAGGGATGTAGGGGCTGGAGGAGGTTACAGCAATAGGGAGGGTTGTAGGGGCTGGAGCAGTTTACAGAGATAGGGAGGGTTGTAGGGGCTGGAGGAGGTTACAGAGATAGGGAGGGGTGTAGGGGCTGGAGGAGGTTACAGAGATAGGGAGGGGTGTAGAGGCTGGAGGAGGTTACAGAGATAGGGAGGGTTGTAGGGGCTGGAGGAGCTTACAGAGTTAGGGAGGGTTGTAGGGGCTGGAGGAGGTTACAGGGATCGGGAGGGGTGAAGTTGCTGGAGGAGGTTACAGAGATAGGGAGGGTTGTAGGGGCCTGGAGAAGGTTACAGAGATAGGGAGGGATGTAGGGGCTGGAGGAGTTTACAGAGATAGGGAGGGGTGTAGGGGCTGGAGGAGGTTACAGATATAAGCAGGGTTGTTGTGGGCTGGAAGAGATTACAGAGATAGGGAGGGGAGTTGGGGCCGGAGTAGGTTACAGAGATAGGGAGGGGAGTTGGAGCTGGGGGATGTTACAGAGATAGGGAGGGTTGTAGGGGGACAAGGTTACAAAGATAGGGAGGGTTGTAGGGCTGGAGGAATTTACAAAGATAGGGAGAGTTGTAGGGACTGGAGGAGGTCACAGAGATAGGGAGGGTTGTACGGGCTGGAGGAGGATACAGAGATAGGCAGGGTTGTAGGGGCCTGGAGGAGGTTACAGAGAGAGGGAGGGATGTAGTGGGTGGAGGAGGTTACAGAGATAGGGAGGGATGTAGAGGCTGGAGGAGGTTGCAGAGATAGGGATGGTTGTAGGTGCTGGAGGACGTTACAGAGATAGGGAGGGGTGTAGGGGGCTGGAGGAGGTTACAGAGATAGGGAGGGGTTAGGGGCTGGAGGAGGTTACAGAGATAGGGAGGGGTGTAGGGGGCTGGAGGAGGTTACAGAGATAGGGAGGAGTGTATGGGCTTGAGGAGGTTACAGAGATAGGGTGGGGTGTAGGGACTGGAGGAGGTTACATAAATATGGAGGGTTGTAGGGGCTGGAGGAGGTTACAGAGATAGGGAGGGCTGTAGGGGCTGGAGGAGGTTACAGAGATAGGGAGGGGTGTAGGGGCTGGAGGAGGTTACAGAGATAGGGAGGGGTGTAGGGGCTGGAGGAGTTTACAGAGCTAGAGAGTGTTGTAAGGGCTAGAGGAGGTTACAGAGATAGGGAGGGGTGTAGGGACTGCAGGAAGTTGCAGTGATATGGAGGGCTGTAGGGGCTGGAGAAGGTTACAGAGATAGGGAGGGTTGTGGAGGCTAGAGGAGGTTACAGAGATAGGGAGGGGTGTAGGGGCTGGAGGAGGTTACGGAGATAGGGAGGGGTGTAGGGGCTGGAGGAGGTTACAGAGATAGGGAGGGGTGTAGGGCTGGAAGATTTTACACAGCTTGGGAGTGTTGTAGGGGCTGGTGGAGGTTACAGAGATAGGGAGGGTTGTAGGGGCTGGAGGAGGTTACAGAGATAGGGAGTGTTGTTAGGGTCTGGAGGAGGTTACAGAGAAAGGGAGGGATGTAGTGGCTGGAGGAGGATACAGAGATAGAGAGGGATGTAGGGGCTGGAGGAGGTTACAGAGATAGGGAGAGGTGTAGGGGCTGGAGGAGTTTACAGAGATAGGGAGTGTTGTAGGGGCTGGATGATATTACAGAGATAGGGAGGGGTATAGGTGCTGGAGGAGGTTAAGAGATAGGGAGGGTTGTACGGGCTGGAGGAGGTTACAGAGATAGAGAGGTTTGTAAGGGCAGAGGAGGTTACAGAGATAGGGAGGGTTGTAGGGGCTAGAGGAGTTTACAGAGTTAGGGAGGGATGTAGGGACTGGAGGAGGTTACAGAGATATGGAGTGTTGTAGGGACTGAAGGAGGTTACAGAGATAGGGAGGGGTGTAGGGGGCTGGAGGAGGGTGAGAGAGATAGGGAGGGGTTTAGGGGCTGGAGGAGGTTACAGAGATAAGGAGGTTTGTGGGGGCTGAAGGAGGTTACAGAGATAGGGAGGGTTGTAGTGGCTGGAGGTGTTTACAGAGATAGGGAGGGGCTTACAGGCTGGAGGAGGTTACAGAGATAGGGAGTGTTATAGAAACTGGAGGAGGTTACAGAGATAGGGAGGTTGTTGGGGCTGGAGGAGGTTACAGAGATAGGGAGGGGTGTAGGGGCTGGAGGAGTTTACAGAAATAGGGAGGGTCGTAAGGGCAGGAGAAGGTTACAGAGATAGGGAGGGGTGTAGAGGCTGGAGGAGATTACAGAGATAGGGAGGGTTATAGAAACTGGAGGAGTTTACAGACATAGGGAGGGGTGTAGGGGCCGGAGGAGGTTACAGGGATCGGGAGGGGTGTAGGGGCTGGAGGAGGTTAGAGAGATAGGGAGGGGTGCAGGGGCTGGAGGAGGTTACAGAGATAGGGAGGGGTGTAGGGGCTGGAGGAGGTTACAGAGATAGGGAGGGGTGTAGGGCCTGGAGGAGGTTACAGAGATAGGGAGGGCTGTAGGGGCTGGAGGAGGTTACAGAGATAGGGAGTGTTGTAGGGGCCTGGAGGAGGTTACAGAGATAGGGAGGGTTGTTGTGGGCTGGAGGAGATTACAGAGATAGGGAGGGGAGTAGGCGCCGGAGTAGGTTACAGAGATAGGGAGGGGAGTAGGAGCTGGGGGATGTTACAGAGATAGGGTGGGTTGTAGGGGGACAAGGTTACAAAGATAGGGAGTGGTGTAGGGCTGGAGGAATTTACAAAGATAGGGAGGGTTGTAGCGACTGAAGGAGGTTACAGAGATAGGGAGGGTTGTAGGGGCTGGAGGAGGTTACAGAGATAGGGAGGGTTGTAGGGTCTGGAGCAGGTTACAGAGATAGGGAGGGGTGTAGGGGCTGGAGGAGGTTACAGAGATAGGGAGGGCTGTAGGGGCTGGAGGAGGTTACAGAAGTGGGAGGGTTGTAGGGGCTGGAGCAGGTTACAGAGATAGGGAGGGGTGTAGGGGCTGGAGGAAGTTACAGAGATAGGGAGGGGTGTAGGGGCTGGAGGAGGTTACGGAGATAGGGAGGGGTGTTGGGGCTGGAGGTGGTTACAGTGATAGGGAGGGGTGTAGGGGCAGGAGGAGGTTACAGAGATAGGGATGGTTGTATGAACTGGAGATGGTTACAGAGATAGGGTGTGGTGTAGGGGCTAGAGGAGGTTACAGAGATAGGAAGGGGTGTATGGGCTAAAGGAGGTTACAGAGATGGGGGGGGGTGTAGGGACTGGAGGAGGTTACTTAGATATGGAGGGTTGTAGGGGCTGGAGGAGGTTACAGAGATAGGGAGGGGTGTAGGGGCTGGAGGAGGTTAAAGAGATAGGGAGGGGTGTAGGGGCTGGAGGAGGTTACAGAGATAGGGACGGTTGTAGGGGCTGGAGGAGGTTACAGAGATAGGGAGGGGTGTAGGGGCTGGACGAGGTTACTGAGATAGGGAAGGTTGTAGGGGCTGGAGGAGGTTACAGCGATAGGGAGGGGTGTAGGGGCTGGAGGAGGTTACAGAGATAGGGAAGGTTGTAGCGGCTGGATGATTTTACAGAGATATGGAGGGCTGTAGGGGCTGGAGGAGGTTACAGAGATAGGGAGGGGTGTAGTGGCTGGAGGAGGTTACAGAGATAGGTAGGGGTGTAGGGCTGGAAGATTTTACAGAGCTTGGGAGTGTTGTAGGGTCTGGAGGAGGATACAGAGATAGAGAGGGATGTAGGGGCTGGAGGAGGTTACAGAGATAGGGAGGGGTGTAGGGGCTGGAGGAGTTTACAGAGATAGGGAGAGTTGTAAGGACTGGAGGAGGTTACAGAGATAGGGAGGGTTGTAGGGGCTGGAGGAGGTTACAGTCATAGGGAGGGAAGTAGGGGCTAGAGGAGGGTACAGAGATAGGGAGGGTTGTACGGGCTGGAGGAGGTAACAGAGATAGGGAGGGGTGTAGAGGCTGGAGGAGGTTACAGAGATAGGTAGGGGTGTAGGGCTGGAAGATTTTACAGAGCTTGGGAGTGTTGTAGGGTCTGGAGGAGGATACAGAGATAGAGAGGGATGTAGGGGCTGGAGGAGGTTACAGAGATAGGGAGGGGTGTAGGGGCTGGAGGAGTTTACAGAGATAGGGAGTGTTGTAGGGGCTGGAGGAGGTTACAGAGATAGGGAGGGTTGTAAGGGCAGGGGAGGTTACAGAGATAGGGAGGGTTGTAGCGGCTAGAGGAGTTTACAGAGTTAGGGAGGTATGTAGGGACTGGAGGAGGTTACAGAGATATGGAGGGTTGTAGGGTCTGAAGGAGGTTACAGAGATAGGGAGGGGTGTAGGGGGCTGGAGGAGGGTTAGAGAGATAGGGAGGGGTGTAGGGGCTGGAGCAGGTTACAGAAATAGGGAGGTTTGTGGGGGCTGAAGGAGGTTACAGAGATAGGGAGGGTTGTAGTGGCTGGAGGTGGTTAACAAGATAGGGAGGGGCTTACAGGCTGGAGGAGGTTACAGAGATAGGGAGTGTTATAGAAACTGGAGGAGGTTACAGAGATAGGGAGGTTGTTGGGGCTGGAGGAGGTTACAGAGATAGGGAGGGTTGTAGGGGCTGGAGGAGGTTACAGAAATAGGGAGGGTTGTAAGGGCAGGAGAAGGTTACAGAGATAGGGAGGGTCGTAAGGGCAGGAGAAGGTTACAGAGATAGGGAGGGGTGTAGGGGCTGGAGGAGGTTACCGAGATAGGGAGGGGTGTAGAGGCTGGAGGAGGTTACAGAGATAGGGAGGGTTATAGAAACTGGAGGAGTTTACAGACATAGGGAGGGGTGTAGGGGCTGGAGGAGGTTACAGGGATCGGGAGGGGTGTAGGGGCTGGAGGAGGTTAGAGAGATAGGGAGGGGTGTAGGGGCTGGAGGAGGTTACAGATATAGGGAGGGGTGTAGAGGCTGGAGGAGGTTACAGAGATAGGGAGGGTTATAGAAACTGGAGGAGGTTACAGAGATAGGGAGGGGTGTAGGGGTTGGAGTATGTTACAGAGATAGCGAGGGGTGTAGGGGCTGGAAGAGATTACAGAGATAGGGATGGGAGTTGGGGCCGGAGTAGGTTACAGAGATAGGGAGGGGAGTTGGAGCTGGGGGATGTTACAGAGATAGGGAGGGTTGTAGGGGGACAAGGTTACAAAGATAGGGAGGGTTGTAGGGCTGGAGGAATTTACAAAGATAGGGAGAGTTGTAGGGACTGGAGGAGGTCACAGAGATAGGGAGGGTTGTACGGGCTGGAGGAGGATACAGAGATAGGCAGGGTTGTAGGGGCCTGGAGGAGGTTACAGAGAGAGGGAGGGATGTAGTGGGTGGAGGAGGTTACAGAGATAGGGAGGGATGTAGAGGCTGGAGGAGGTTGCAGAGATAGGGATGGTTGTAGGTGCTGGAGGACGTTACAGAGATAGGGAGGGGTGTAGGGGGCTGGAGGAGGTTACAGAGATAGGGAGGGGTTAGGGGCTGGAGGAGGTTACAGAGATAGGGAGGGGTGTAGGGGGCTGGAGGAAGTTACAGAGATAGGGAGGGATATCGGGGCTGTAGGAGGTTACAGAAAAAGGGAGGGGTGTGGGGCAGGAGGAGATTACAGAGTTCGGGAGTGGTGTAGGGGCTGGAGGAGGTTACAGAGATAGGGAGGGGTGTAGATGCTGGAGGAGGTTACCGAGATAAGGAGGGGTGTAGGGGCTGGAGGAGGTTACAGAGATAGGGAGGGTTGAAGGCGCTGGAGGAAGTTACAGAGATAGGGAGGGGTGTAGGGGCTGGAGGAGGTTACAGAGTTAGGGAGGGGTGTAGGGGTTGGACGAGGTTACAGAGATAGGGAGGGGTGTAGGGGCTGAAGGAGGTTACAGATAGAGGGAGGGTTATAGAAACTGGAGGAGTTTACAGACATAGGGAGGGGTGTAGGGGCTGGGGGAGGTTACAGAGATAGGGAGGGTTGAAGGGGCTGGAGGAGGTTACAGCAATAGGGAGGGTCGTAGGGGCTGGAGCAGGTTACTGAGATAGGGAGGGTTGTAGGGGCTGGAGGAGGTTACAGATATAGGGAGGGTTGCAGGGGCTGGAGGAGGTTACAGAGATTGGGAGGATTGTAGGGGCCGGAGGAGGTTACAGAGATAGGGAGGGTTGTAGGGGCTGGAGGAGTTTACAGAGATAGGGAGGGGTGTAGGGGCTGGAGGATGTTACAGATATAAGCAGGGTTGTTGTGGGCTGGAGGAGATTACAGAGATAGGGAGGGGAGTAGTGGCCGGAGTAGGTTACAGAGATAGGGAGGGGAGTAGGAGCTGGGGGATGTTACAGAGATAGGGTGGGTTGTAGGGGAACGAGGTTACAAAGATAGGTAGGGGTGTAGGGCTGGAGGAGTTTACAAAGGTAGGGAAGAGTTGTAGGGGACTGGAGGATATTACAGAGATAGGGAGAGTTGTAGCGACTGGAGGAGGTTACAGAGATAGGGAGGGTTGTAGCGACTGGAGGAGGTTACGGAGATAGGGAGGGTTGTAGGTGCTGGAGCAGGTTACAGAGATAGGGAGGGGTGTGGGGGCTGGAGGAGGTTACAGAGATAGGGAGGGGTGTGGGGGCTGGAGGAGGTTACAGAGATAGGGAGGGGTGTAGGGGCTGGATTTGGTTACAGAGATAGGGATTGTTATAGGGGCTGGATGAGGTTACAGTGATAGGGAGGGGTGTAGGGGCTGGAGGAGGTTACAGAGATAGGGAGGGGTGTAGGTGACTGGAGGAGTTTATAGAGATAGGGAGGGATATAGGGGCTGTAGGAGGTTACAGAAATAGGGAGGGTTGTAGGGGCTGGAGGAGGTTACAGAGTTAGGGAGTGGTGTAGGGGCTGGAGGATGTTACAGAGATTATGAGGGGTGTAGATGCTGGAGGAGGTTACAGAGATAGGGAGGGTTGTAGGGGCTGGAGGAGGTTACAGAAATAGGGAGGGGTGTAGAAGCTGGAGGGGGTTACAGATATAGGGAGGGGTGTAGAGGCTGGAGGAGGTTACAGATAGAGGGAGGGTTATAGAAACTGGAGGAGTTTACAGACATAGGGAGGGGTGTAGGGGCTGGGGGAGGTTACAGAGATAGGGAGGGTTGAAGGGGCTGGAGGAGGTTACAGCAATAGGGAGGGTCGTAGGGGCTGGAGCAGGTTACTGAGATAGGGAGGGTTGTAGGGGCTGGAGGAGGTTACAGATATAGGGAGGGTTGCAGGGGCTGGAGGAGGTTACAGAGATTGGGAGGATTGTAGGGGCCGGAGGAGGTTACAGAGATAGGGAGGGTTGTAGGGGCTGGAGGAGTTTACAGAGATAGGGAGGGGTGTAGGGGCTGGAGGATGTTACAGATATAAGCAGGGTTGTTGTGGGCTGGAGGAGATTACAGAGATAGGGAGGGGAGTAGGGGCCGGAGTAGGTTACAGAGATAGGGAGGGGAGTAGGAGCTGGGGGATGTTACAGAGATAGGGTGGGTTGTAGGGGAACGAGGTTACAAAGATAGGTAGGGGTGTAGGGCTGGAGGAGTTTACAAAGGTAGGGAAGAGTTGTAGGGGACTGGAGGATATTACAGAGATAGGGAGAGTTGTAGCGACTGGAGGAGGTTACAGAGATAGGGAGGGTTGTAGCGACTGGAGGAGGTTACGGAGATAGGGAGGGTTGTAGGTGCTGGAGCAGGTTACAGAGATAGGGAGGGGTGTGGGGGCTGGAGGAGGTTACAGAGATAGGGAGGGGTGTGGGGGCTGGAGGAGGTTACAGAGATAGGGAGGGGTGTAGGGGCTGGATTTGGTTACAGAGATAGGGATTGTTATAGGGGCTGGATGAGGTTACAGTGATAGGGAGGGGTGTAGGGGCTGGAGGAGGTTACAGAGATAGGGAGGGGTGTAGGTGACTGGAGGAGGTTATAGAGATAGGGAGGGATATAGGGTCTGTAGGAGGTTACAGAAATAGGGATGGGTGTAGGGGCTGGAGAAGGTTACAGAGATAGGGAGGGGTGTAGGGGCTAGAGGAGGTCACAGAGATAGGGAGGAGTGTATGGGCTAGAGGAGGTTACAGAGATAGGGAGGGGTGTAGGGACAGGAGGAGGTTACATTAATATGGAGGGTTGTCGGGGCTGGAGGAGGTTACAGAGATAGGGAGGGGTGTTGGGGCTGGAGGAGGTTACAGAGATAGGGAATGTTGTAGGGGCTGGAGGAGGTTACAGAGATAGGGAGGGGTGTAGGGTCTGGAGGAGTTTACAGAGATAGAGAGTGTTGTAAGGGCTAGAGGAGGTTACAGAGATAGGGAGGGGTGTAGGTGCTAGGTGCGTTTACAGAGATAGGGAGGGATGTAGGGACTGCAGGAGGTTGCAGAGATATGGAGGGCTGTAGGGGCTGCAGAAGGTTACAGAGATAGGGAGGGTTGTGGAGGCTAGAGGAGTTTACAGAGATAGGGAGAGTTCTACGGGAAGGAGGAGGTTACAGAGATAGGGAGGGGTGTAGGGGCTGGAGGAGGTTACAGAGATAGGGAGGGGTGTAGGGACTGGAGGAGGTTACAGAGATAGGGAGGGGTGTAGGGGCTGGAGGAGGTTACAGAGATAGGGAGGGGTGTAGGGCTGGAAGATTTTACAGAGCTTGGGAGTGTTGTAGGGGCTGGAGGAGGTTACAGAGATAGGGAGTGTTGTAGGGGCTGGAGGAGGTTACAGAGATAGGGAGTGTTGTAGGGGCTGGAGGAGGTTACAGAGATAGGGAGGGGTGTAGGGGCTGGAGGAGGTTACAGAGATAGGGAGGGGTGTAGGGGCTGGAGGAGGTTACAGAGATAGGGAGGTGTGTAGGGGCTGGAGGAGGTTACAGAGATAGGGAGGGGTGTAGGGGCTGGAGGAGTTTACAGAGATAGGGAGTGTTGTAGGGGCTGGATGATATTACAGAGATAGGGAGGGGTGTAGGTGCTGGAGGAGGTTAAGAGATAGGGCGGGTTGTACGGGCTGGAGGAGGTTACAGAGATAGAGAGGTTTGTAAGGGCAGAGGAGGTTACAGAGATAGGGAGGGTTGTAGGGGCTAGAGGAGTTTACAGAGTTAGGGAGGGATGTAGGGACTGGAGGAGGTTACAGAGATATGGAGGGTTGTAGGGGCTGAAGGAGGTTACAGAGATAGGGAGGTGTGTAGGGGGCTGGAGGAGGGTGAGAGAGATAGGGAGGGGTGTAGGGGCTGGAGGAGGTTACAGAGATAAGGAGGTTTGTATGGGCTGAAGGAGGTTACAGAGATAGGGAGGGTTGTAGTGGCTGGAGGTGGTTACAGAGATAGGGAGGGGCTTACAGGCTGGAGGAGGTTACAGAGATAGGGAGTGTTATAGAAACTGGAGGAGGTTACAGAGATAAGGAGGTTGTTGGGGCTGGAGGAGGTTACAGAGATAGGGAGGGGTGTAGGGGCTGGAGGATGTTACAGAAATAGGGAGGGTCGTAAGGGCAGGAGAAGGTTACAGAGATAGGGAGGGGTGTAGAGGCTGGAGGAGGTTACAGAGATAGGGAGTGTTATAGAAACTGGAGGAGTTTACAGACATAGGGAGGGGTGTAGGGGCTGGAGGAGGTTACAGGGATCGGGAGGGGTGTAGGGGCTGGAGGAGGTTAGAGAGATAGGGAGGGGTGCAGGGGCTGGAGGAGGTTACAGGGATCGGGAGGGGTGAAGGTGCTGGAGCAGGTTACAGAGATAGGGAGAGGTGAAGGGGCTGGAGGAGGTTACAGAGATAGGGAGGGGTGTAGGGGCTGGAGGAGGGTGAGAGAGATAGGGAGGGCTGTAGGGGCTGGAGGAGGTTACAGAGATAGGGAGGGTTGTAGGGGCTGGAGCAGGTTACAGAGATAGGGAGGGGTGTAGGGGCTGGAGGAAGTTACAGAGATAGGGAGGGGTGTAGGGGCTGGAGGAGGTTACAGAGATAGGGAGGGTTGTAGGGGTTGGAGGAGGTTACAGAGATAGGAAGTTTTGTAGGGGCTGGAGGAGGTTACAGAGATAGGGAGGGGTGTAGGGGCTGGAGGAGGTTACAGAGATAGGGAGGGGTGTAGGGGCTGGAGGAGGTTACGGAGATAGGGAGGGGTGTTTGGGCTGGAGTTGGTTACAGTGATAGGGAGGTGTGTAGGGGCTGGAGGAGGTTACAGAGATATGGAGGGGTGTAGGTGGCTGGAGGAGGTTGCAGAGATAGGGAGGGGTGTAGGGGCTGGAGGATGTTACAGAGATAGGGAGGGGTGTAGGGGCTAGAGGAGGTTACAGTGATAGGTAGGGTTCTACGGGCTGGAGGAGTTTACAGAGATAGGGAGGGGTGTAGGGGCTGGAGGAGGTTAAAGACATAGGGAGCGTTGTAGGGGCTGGTGGAGATTACAGAGATAGGGAGGGGTGTAGGGGCTGGAGGAGGTTACAGAGATAGGGAGGGTTGTAGGTGCTGCAGGAGGTTACAGTGATAGGGAGGGGTGTAGAGGCAGGCGGAGGTTACAGAGATAGGGAGGGGTGTAGGGGCTGGAGGAGCTCACAGAGATAGGTAGGATTCTACGGGCTGGAGGAGGTTACAGAGATAGGGAGGGGTGTAGGGGCTAGAGGTGGTTACAGTGATAGGTAGGGTTCTACGGGCTGGAGGAGTTTACAGAGATAGGGAGGGGTGTAGGGGCTGGAGGAGGTTAAAGACATAGGGAGGGTTGTAGGGGCTCGTGGAGATTACAGAGATAGGGAGGGGTGTAGGGCTTGAAGTTTTTACAGAGATTGGGAGGGTTGTAGGTGCTGGAGGAGGTTACAGAGATAGGGAGGGGGGTAGGGCTTGAAGTTTTTACAGAGATTGGGAGGGTTGTAAGTGCTGGAGGAGGTTACAGAGATAGGGAGGGGGGTAGGGGCTGGAGGAGGTTACAGAGATAGGGAGGGTTGTAGGGGCTGGAGGAGGTTACAGAGATGGGGAGGTTTGTAGGGGCTGGAGCATTTTACAGAGATGGGGAGGGTTGTAGGGGCAGGAGGAGTTTACAGAGATAGGGAGGGTTGTAGGGGCTGGAGGAGGTTACAGAGATAGGGAGGATTGTAGGGGCTGGAGGATGTTGCAGAGATAGGGAGGGGTGTAGGGGCTGGAGGAAGTTACAGAGATGGGGAGGGTTGTAGGGGCTGGAGGAGTTTACAGAGATAGGGAAGGTTGTAGGGGCTGGAGGAGGTTACAGGGATAGGGAGGAGTGAAGGTGCTGGAGGAGGTTACAGAGATAGGGAGGGTTGTTGGGGCCTGGAGGAGGTTACAGAGATAGGGAGGGATGTACGGGCTGTAGGAGGTTACAGATATAGGGAAGGTTGTTGTGGGCTTGAGGAGGTTACAGAGATAGGGAGGGATGTAGAGGCTGGAGGAGATTACAGAGATATGGAGGGGAGTAGGGGCCGGAGTAGGTTACAGAGATAGGGAGGGGAGTAAGAGCTGGGGGATGTTACAGAGATAGGGAGGGATGTAGGGGGACGAGGTTACAAAGATAAGGAGGGGTGTAGGGCTGGAGGAGGTTACAATGATAGGGAAGGGTTGTAGGGGACTGGAGGATGTTACAGAGATCGGGAGGGGTGTAGGGACTGGAGGAGTTTACAGAGATAGGGAGAGTTGTAAGGACTGGAGGAGGTTACAGAGATAGGGAGGGTTGTAGGGGCTGGAGGAGGTTACAGTCATAGGGAGGGAAGTAGGGGCTAGAGGAGGGTACAGAGATAGGGAGGGTTGTACGGGCTGGAGGAGGTAACAGGGATAGGGAGGGGTGTAGAGGCTGGAGGAGGTTACAGAGATAGGTAGGGGTGTAGGGCTGGAAGATTTTACAGAGCTTGGGAGTGTTGTAGGGTCTGGAGGAGGATACAGAGATAGAGAGGGATGTAGGGGCTGGAGGAGGTTACAGAGATAGGGAGGGGTGTAGGGGCTGGAGGAGTTTACAGAGATAGGGAGTGTTGTAGGGGCTGGAGGAGGTTACAGAGATAGGGAGGGTTGTAAGGGCAGGGGAGGTTACAGAGATAGGGAGGGTTGTAGCGGCTAGAGGAGTTTACAGAGTTAGGGAGGTATGTAGGGACTGGAGGAGGTTACAGAGATATGGAGGGTTGTAGGGTCTGAAGGAGGTTACAGAGATAGGGAGGGGTGTAGGGGGCTGGAGGAGGGTTAGAGAGATAGGGAGGGGTGTAGGGGCTGGAGCAGGTTACAGAAATAGGGAGGTTTGTGGGGGCTGAAGGAGGTTACAGAGATAGGGAGGGTTGTAGTGGCTGGAGGTGGTTAACAAGATAGGGAGGGGCTTACAGGCTGGAGGAGGTTACAGAGATAGGGAGTGTTATAGAAACTGGAGGAGGTTACAGAGATAGGGAGGTTGTTGGGGCTGGAGGAGGTTACAGAGATAGGGAGGGTTGTAGGGGCTGGAGGAGGTTACAGAAATAGGGAGGGTTGTAAGGGCAGGAGAAGGTTACAGAGATAGGGAGGGTCGTAAGGGCAGGAGAAGGTTACAGAGATAGGGAGGGGTGTAGGGGCTGGAGGAGGTTACCGAGATAGGGAGGGGTGTAGAGGCTGGAGGAGGTTACAGAGATAGGGAGGGTTATAGAAACTGGAGGAGTTTACAGACATAGGGAGGGGTGTAGGGGCTGGAGGAGGTTACAGGGATCGGGAGGGGTGTAGGGGCTGGAGGAGGTTAGAGAGATAGGGAGGGGTGTAGGGGCTGGAGGAGGTTACAGATATAGGGAGGGGTGTAGAGGCTGGAGGAGGTTACAGAGATAGGGAGGGTTATAGAAACTGGAGGAGGTTACAGAGATAGGGAGGGGTGTAGGGGTTGGAGTATGTTACAGAGATAGCGAGGGGTGTAGGGGCTGGAAGAGATTACAGAGATAGGGATGGGAGTTGGGGCCGGAGTAGGTTACAGAGATAGGGAGGGGAGTTGGAGCTGGGGGATGTTACAGAGATAGGGAGGGTTGTAGGGGGACAAGGTTACAAAGATAGGGAGGGTTGTAGGGCTGGAGGAATTTACAAAGATAGGGAGAGTTGTAGGGACTGGAGGAGGTCACAGAGATAGGGAGGGTTGTACGGGCTGGAGGAGGATACAGAGATAGGCAGGGTTGTAGGGGCCTGGAGGAGGTTACAGAGAGAGGGAGGGATGTAGTGGGTGGAGGAGGTTACAGAGATAGGGAGGGATGTAGAGGCTGGAGGAGGTTGCAGAGATAGGGATGGTTGTAGGTGCTGGAGGACGTTACAGAGATAGGGAGGGGTGTAGGGGGCTGGAGGAGGTTACAGAGATAGGGAGGGGTTAGGGGCTGGAGGAGGTTACAGAGATAGGGAGGGGTGTAGGGGGCTGGAGGAAGTTACAGAGATAGGGAGGGATATCGGGGCTGTAGGAGGTTACAGAAAAAGGGAGGGGTGTGGGGCAGGAGGAGATTACAGAGTTCGGGAGTGGTGTAGGGGCTGGAGGAGGTTACAGAGATAGGGAGGGGTGTAGATGCTGGAGGAGGTTACCGAGATAAGGAGGGGTGTAGGGGCTGGAGGAGGTTACAGAGATAGGGAGGGTTGAAGGCGCTGGAGGAAGTTACAGAGATAGGGAGGGGTGTAGGGGCTGGAGGAGGTTACAGAGTTAGGGAGGGGTGTAGGGGTTGGACGAGGTTACAGAGATAGGGAGGGGTGTAGGGGCTGAAGGAGGTTACAGATAGAGGGAGGGTTATAGAAACTGGAGGAGTTTACAGACATAGGGAGGGGTGTAGGGGCTGGGGGAGGTTACAGAGATAGGGAGGGTTGAAGGGGCTGGAGGAGGTTACAGCAATAGGGAGGGTCGTAGGGGCTGGAGCAGGTTACTGAGATAGGGAGGGTTGTAGGGGCTGGAGGAGGTTACAGATATAGGGAGGGTTGCAGGGGCTGGAGGAGGTTACAGAGATTGGGAGGATTGTAGGGGCCGGAGGAGGTTACAGAGATAGGGAGGGTTGTAGGGGCTGGAGGAGTTTACAGAGATAGGGAGGGGTGTAGGGGCTGGAGGATGTTACAGATATAAGCAGGGTTGTTGTGGGCTGGAGGAGATTACAGAGATAGGGAGGGGAGTAGGGGCCGGAGTAGGTTACAGAGATAGGGAGGGGAGTAGGAGCTGGGGGATGTTACAGAGATAGGGTGGGTTGTAGGGGAACGAGGTTACAAAGATAGGTAGGGGTGTAGGGCTGGAGGAGTTTACAAAGGTAGGGAAGAGTTGTAGGGGACTGGAGGATATTACAGAGATAGGGAGAGTTGTAGCGACTGGAGGAGGTTACAGAGATAGGGAGGGTTGTAGCGACTGGAGGAGGTTACGGAGATAGGGAGGGTTGTAGGTGCTGGAGCAGGTTACAGAGATAGGGAGGGGTGTGGGGGCTGGAGGAGGTTACAGAGATAGGGAGGGGTGTGGGGGCTGGAGGAGGTTACAGAGATAGGGAGGGGTGTAGGGGCTGGATTTGGTTACAGAGATAGGGATTGTTATAGGGGCTGGATGAGGTTACAGTGATAGGGAGGGGTGTAGGGGCTGGAGGAGGTTACAGAGATAGGGAGGGGTGTAGGTGACTGGAGGAGTTTATAGAGATAGGGAGGGATATAGGGGCTGTAGGAGGTTACAGAAATAGGGAGGGTTGTAGGGGCTGGAGGAGGTTACAGAGTTAGGGAGTGGTGTAGGGGCTGGAGGATGTTACAGAGATTATGAGGGGTGTAGATGCTGGAGGAGGTTACAGAGATAGGGAGGGTTGTAGGGGCTGGAGGAGGTTACAGAAATAGGGAGGGGTGTAGAAGCTGGAGGGGGTTACAGATATAGGGAGGGGTGTAGAGGCTGGAGGAGGTTACAGATAGAGGGAGGGTTATAGAAACTGGAGGAGTTTACAGACATAGGGAGGGGTGTAGGGGCTGGGGGAGGTTACAGAGATAGGGAGGGTTGAAGGGGCTGGAGGAGGTTACAGCAATAGGGAGGGTCGTAGGGGCTGGAGCAGGTTACTGAGATAGGGAGGGTTGTAGGGGCTGGAGGAGGTTACAGATATAGGGAGGGTTGCAGGGGCTGGAGGAGGTTACAGAGATTGGGAGGATTGTAGGGGCCGGAGGAGGTTACAGAGATAGGGAGGGTTGTAGGGGCTGGAGGAGTTTACAGAGATAGGGAGGGGTGTAGGGGCTGGAGGATGTTACAGATATAAGCAGGGTTGTTGTGGGCTGGAGGAGATTACAGAGATAGGGAGGGGAGTAGGGGCCGGAGTAGGTTACAGAGATAGGGAGGGGAGTAGGAGCTGGGGGATGTTACAGAGATAGGGTGGGTTGTAGGGGAACGAGGTTACAAAGATAGGTAGGGGTGTAGGGCTGGAGGAGTTTACAAAGGTAGGGAAGAGTTGTAGGGGACTGGAGGATATTACAGAGATAGGGAGAGTTGTAGCGACTGGAGGAGGTTACAGAGATAGGGAGGGTTGTAGCGACTGGAGGAGGTTACGGAGATAGGGAGGGTTGTAGGTGCTGGAGCAGGTTACAGAGATAGGGAGGGGTGTGGGGGCTGGAGGAGGTTACAGAGATAGGGAGGGGTGTGGGGGCTGGAGGAGGTTACAGAGATAGGGAGGGGTGTAGGGGCTGGATTTGGTTACAGAGATAGGGATTGTTATAGGGGCTGGATGAGGTTACAGTGATAGGGAGGGGTGTAGGGGCTGGAGGAGGTTACAGAGATAGGGAGGGGTGTAGGTGACTGGAGGAGGTTATAGAGATAGGGAGGGATATAGGGGCTGTAGGAGGTTACAGAAACAGGGATGGGTGTAGGGGCTGGAGAAGGTTACAGAGATAGGGAGGGGTGTAGGGGCTAGAGGAGGTCACAGAGATAGGGAGGAGTGTATGGGCTAGAGGAGGTTACAGAGATAGGGAGGGGTGTAGGGACAGGAGGAGGTTACATTAATATGGAGGGTTGTCGGGGCTGGAGGAGGTTACAGAGATAGGGAGGGGTGTTGGGGCTGGAGGAGGTTACAGAGATAGGGAATGTTGTAGGGGCTGGAGGAGGTTACAGAGATAGGGAGGGGTGTAGGGTCTGGAGGAGTTTACAGAGATAGAGAGTGTTGTAAGGGCTAGAGGAGGTTACAGAGATAGGGAGGGGTGTAGGTGCTAGGTGCGTTTACAGAGATAGGGAGGGATGTAGGGACTGCAGGAGGTTGCAGAGATATGGAGGGCTGTAGGGGCTGCAGAAGGTTACAGAGATAGGGAGGGTTGTGGAGGCTAGAGGAGTTTACAGAGATAGGGAGAGTTCTACGGGAAGGAGGAGGTTACAGAGATAGGGAGGGGTGTAGGGGCTGGAGGAGGTTACAGAGATAGGGAGGGGTGTAGGGACTGGAGGAGGTTACAGAGATAGGGAGGGGTGTAGGGGCTGGAGGAGGTTACAGAGATAGGGAGGGGTGTAGGGCTGGAAGATTTTACAGAGCTTGGGAGTGTTGTAGGGGCTGGAGGAGGTTACAGAGATAGGGAGTGTTGTTAGGGTCTGGAGGAGGTTACAGAGAAAGGGAAGGATGTAGTGGCTGGAGGAGGATACAGAGATAGGGAGGGGTGTAGGGGCTGGAGGAGGTTACAGAGATAGGGAGGTGTGTAGGGGCTGGAGGAGGTTACAGAGATAGGGAGGGGTGTAGGGGCTGGAGGAGTTTACAGAGATAGGGAGTGTTGTAGGGGCTGGATGATATTACAGAGATAGGGAGGGGTGTAGGTGCTGGAGGAGGTTAAGAGATAGGGCGGGTTGTACGGGCTGGAGGAGGTTACAGAGATAGAGAGGTTTGTAAGGGCAGAGGAGGTTACAGAGATAGGGAGGGTTGTAGGGGCTAGAGGAGTTTACAGAGTTAGGGAGGGATGTAGGGACTGGAGGAGGTTACAGAGATATGGAGGGTTGTAGGGGCTGAAGGAGGTTACAGAGATAGGGAGGTGTGTAGGGGGCTGGAGGAGGGTGAGAGAGATAGGGAGGGGTGTAGGGGCTGGAGGAGGTTACAGAGATAAGGAGGTTTGTATGGGCTGAAGGAGGTTACAGAGATAGGGAGGGTTGTAGTGGCTGGAGGTGGTTACAGAGATAGGGAGGGGCTTACAGGCTGGAGGAGGTTACAGAGATAGGGAGTGTTATAGAAACTGGAGGAGGTTACAGAGATAAGGAGGTTGTTGGGGCTGGAGGAGGTTACAGAGATAGGGAGGGGTGTAGGGGCTGGAGGATGTTACAGAAATAGGGAGGGTCGTAAGGGCAGGAGAAGGTTACAGAGATAGGGAGGGGTGTAGAGGCTGGAGGAGGTTACAGAGATAGGGAGTGTTATAGAAACTGGAGGAGTTTACAGACATAGGGAGGGGTGTAGGGGCTGGAGGAGGTTACAGGGATCGGGAGGGGTGTAGGGGCTGGAGGAGGTTAGAGAGATAGGGAGGGGTGCAGGGGCTGGAGGAGGTTACAGGGATCGGGAGGGGTGAAGGTGCTGGAGCAGGTTACAGAGATAGGGAGAGGTGAAGGGGCTGGAGGAGGTTACAGAGATAGGGAGGGGTGTAGGGGCTGGAGGAGGGTGAGAGAGATAGGGAGGGCTGTAGGGGCTGGAGGAGGTTACAGAGATAGGGAGGGTTGTAGGGGCTGGAGCAGGTTACAGAGATAGGGAGGGGTGTAGGGGCTGGAGGAAGTTACAGAGATAGGGAGGGGTGTAGGGGCTGGAGGAGGTTACAGAGATAGGGAGGGTTGTAGGGGTTGGAGGAGGTTACAGAGATAGGAAGTTTTGTAGGGGCTGGAGGAGGTTACAGAGATAGGGAGGGGTGTAGGGGCTGGAGGAGGTTACAGAGATAGGGAGGGGTGTAGGGGCTGGAGGAGGTTACGGAGATAGGGAGGGGTGTTTGGGCTGGAGTTGGTTACAGTGATAGGGAGGTGTGTAGGGGCTGGAGGAGGTTACAGAGATATGGAGGGGTGTAGGTGGCTGGAGGAGGTTGCAGAGATAGGGAGGGGTGTAGGGGCTGGAGGATGTTACAGAGATAGGGAGGGGTGTAGGGGCTAGAGGAGGTTACAGTGATAGGTAGGGTTCTACGGGCTGGAGGAGTTTACAGAGATAGGGAGGGGTGTAGGGGCTGGAGGAGGTTAAAGACATAGGGAGCGTTGTAGGGGCTGGTGGAGATTACAGAGATAGGGAGGGGTGTAGGGGCTGGAGGAGGTTACAGAGATAGGGAGGGTTGTAGGTGCTGCAGGAGGTTACAGTGATAGGGAGGGGTGTAGAGGCAGGCGGAGGTTACAGAGATAGGGAGGGGTGTAGGGGCTGGAGGAGCTCACAGAGATAGGTAGGATTCTACGGGCTGGAGGAGGTTACAGAGATAGGGAGGGGTGTAGGGGCTAGAGGTGGTTACAGTGATAGGTAGGGTTCTACGGGCTGGAGGAGTTTACAGAGATAGGGAGGGGTGTAGGGGCTGGAGGAGGTTAAAGACATAGGGAGGGTTGTAGGGGCTCGTGGAGATTACAGAGATAGGGAGGGGTGTAGGGCTTGAAGTTTTTACAGAGATTGGGAGGGTTGTAGGTGCTGGAGGAGGTTACAGAGATAGGGAGGGGGGTAGGGCTTGAAGTTTTTACAGAGATTGGGAGGGTTGTAAGTGCTGGAGGAGGTTACAGAGATAGGGAGGGGGGTAGGGGCTGGAGGAGGTTACAGAGATAGGGAGGGTTGTAGGGGCTGGAGGAGGTTACAGAGATGGGGAGGTTTGTAGGGGCTGGAGCATTTTACAGAGATGGGGAGGGTTGTAGGGGCTGGAGGAGTTTACAGAGATAGGGAGGGTTGTAGGGGCTGGAGGAGGTTACAGAGATAGGGAGGATTGTAGGGGCTGGAGGATGTTGCAGAGATAGGGAGGGGTGTAGGGGCTGGAGGAAGTTACAGAGATGGGGAGGGTTGTAGGGGCTGGAGGAGTTTACAGAGATAGGGAAGGTTGTAGGGGCTGGAGGAGGTTACAGGGATAGGGAGGAGTGAAGGTGCTGGAGGAGGTTACAGAGATAGGGAGGGTTGTTGGGGCCTGGAGGAGGTTACAGAGATAGGGAGGGATGTACGGGCTGTAGGAGGTTACAGATATAGGGAAGGTTGTTGTGGGCTTGAGGAGGTTACAGAGATAGGGAGGGATGTAGAGGCTGGAGGAGATTACAGAGATATGGAGGGGAGTAGGGGCCGGAGTAGGTTACAGAGATAGGGAGGGGAGTAAGAGCTGGGGGATGTTACAGAGATAGGGAGGGATGTAGGGGGACGAGGTTACAAAGATAAGGAGGGGTGTAGGGCTGGAGGAGGTTACAATGATAGGGAAGGGTTGTAGGGGACTGGAGGATGTTACAGAGATCGGGAGGGGTGTAGGGACTGGAGGAGTTTACAGAGATAGGGAGAGTTGTAAGGACTGGAGGAGGTTACAGAGATAGGGAGGGTTGTAGGGGCTGGAGGAGGTTACAGTCATAGGGAGGGAAGTAGGGGCTAGAGGAGGGTACAGAGATAGGGAGGGTTGTACGGGCTGGAGGAGGTAACAGGGATAGGGAGGGGTGTAGAGGCTGGAGGAGGTTACAGAGGTAGGGACGGTTGTAGGGGGCTGGAGGAGGTTACAGTGATAGGGAGGGTTGTAGGGCCTAGTGGAGGTTACAGAGATAGGGAGGGGTGTAGTGGCTGGAGGAGTTTACAGAGATAGGGAGGGGTGTCGGGGCTGGAGGAGGTTACAGAGATAGGGAGGGGTGTAGGGACTGGAGGAGGTTACAGAGTTAGGGAGAGCTGTAGGGGCTGGAGGAGGTTACAGAGTTAGTGAGGTTTGTAGGGGCTGGAGGATGTTACAGAGATAGGGAGGGGTGTAGGTGCTGGAGGAGGTTACAGAGATAGGGAGGGTTGTAGGGGCTGGAGGAGGTTACAGAGATAGGGAGGGTTGTAGGGGCTGGAGGAGGTTACAGAGGTAGGGAGGGTTGTAGGGCCTGGAGGAGGTTACAGGGATAGGGAGGGGTGAAGGTGCTGGAGGAGGTTACAGGGATAGGGAGGGGTGAAGGTGCTGGAGGAGGTTACAGAGATAGGGAGAGTTGTAGCGACTGGAGGAGGTTACAGAGATAGGGAGGGTTGTAGCGACTGGAGGAGGTTACGGAGATAGGGAGGGTTGTAGGTGCTGGAGCAGGTTACAGAGATAGGGAGGGGTGTGGGGGCTGGAGGAGGTTACAGAGATAGGGAGGGGTGTGGGGGCTGTAGGAGGTTACGGAGATAGGGAGGGTTGTAGGTGCTGGAGCAGGTTACAGAGATAGGGAGGGGTGTGGGGGCTGGAGGAGGTTACAGAGATAGGGAGGGGTGTGGGGTCTGGAGGAGGTTACAGAGATAGGGAGGGGTGTAGGGGCTGGAGGAGGTTACAGGGATAGGGAGGGGTGTAGGGGCTGGAGGAGGTTACAGTGATAGGGAGGGGTGTAGGGGCTGGAGGAGGTTACAGAGATAGGGAGGGGTGTAGGTGACTGGAGGAGGTTATAGAGATAGGGAGGGATATAGGGGCTGTAGGAGGTTACAGAAATAGGGATGGGTGTAGGGGCTGGAGAAGGTTACAGAGATAGGGAGGGGTGTAGGGGCTAGAGGAGGTCACAGAGATGGGGAGGAGTGTATGGGCTAGAGGAGGTTACAGAGATAGGGAGGGGTGTAGGGACTGGAGGAGGTTACATTAATATGGAGGGTTGTTGGGGCTGGAGGAGGTTACAGAGATAGGGAGGGGTGTTGGGGCTGGAGGAGGTTACAGAGATAGGGAATGTTGGAGGGGCTGGATGATTTTACAGAGATAGGGAGGGGTGTAGGGACTGGAGGAGGTTACATTAATATGGAGGGTTGTCGGGGCTGGAGGAGGTTACAGAGATAGGGAGGGGTGTAGGGTCTGGAGGAGTTTACAGAGATAGACAGTGTTGTAAGGGCTAGAGGAGGTTACAGAGATAGGGAGGGGTGTAGGTGCTAGGTGCGTTTACAGAGATAGGGAGGGATGTAGGGACTACAGGAGGTTGCAGAGATATGGAGGGCTGTAGGGGCTGCAGAAGGTTACAGAGATAGGGAGGGTTGTGGAGGCTAGAGGAGTTTACAGAGATAGGGAGGGTTGTAGGGGCTGGAGGAGGTTACAGAGATAGGGAGGGGTGTAGGGGATGGAGGAGGTTACAGAGATAGGGAGGGGTGTAGGTGCTGGAGGAGGTTACAGAGATAGGGAGGGGTGTAGGGGCTGGAGGAGGTTACAGAGATAGGGAGGGGTGTAGGGCTGGAAGATTTTACAGAGCTTGGGAGTGTTGTAGGGGCTGGAGGAGGTTACAGAGATAGGGAGTGTTGTTAGGGTCTGGAGGAGGTTACAGAGAAAGGGAAGGATGTAGTGGCTGGAGGAGGATACAGAGATAGAGAGGGATGTAGGGGCTGGATGATATTACAGAGATAGGGAGGGGTGTAGGTGCTGGAGGAGGTTAAGAGATAGGGAGGGTTGTACGGGCTGGAGGAGGTTGCAGAGATAGAGGTTTGTAAGGGCAGAGGAGGTTACAGAGATAGGGAGGGTTGTAGGGGCTAGAGGAGTTTACAGAGTTAGGGAGGGATGTAGGGACTGGAGGAGGTTACAGAGATATGGAGGGTTGTAGGGGCTGAAGGAGGTTACAGAGATAGGGAGGGGTGTAGGGGGCTGGAGGAGGGTGAGAGAGATAGGGAGGGGTGTAGGGGCTGGAGGAGGTTACAGAGATAAGGAGGTTTGTATGGGCTGAAGGAGGTTACAGAGATAGGGAGGGTTGTAGTGGCTGGAGGTGGTTACAGAGATAGGGAGGGGCTTACAGGCTGGAGGAGGTTACAGAGATAGGGAGTGTTATAGAAACTGGAGGAGGTTACAGAGATAAGGAGGTTGTTGGGGCTGGAGGAGGTTACAGAGATAGGGAGGGGTGTAGGGGCTGGAGGATGTTACAGAAATAGGGAGGGTCGTAAGGGCAGGAGAAGGTTACAGAGATAGGGAGGGTTATAGAAACTGGAGGAGTTTACAGACATAGGGAGGGGTGTAGGGGCTGGAGGAGGTTACAGGGATCGGGAGGGGTGTAGGGGCTGGAGGAGGTTAGAGAGATAGGGAGGGGTGCAGGGGCTGGAGGAGGTTACAGGGATCGGGAGGGGTGAAGGTGCTGGAGCAGGTTACAGAGATAGGGAGAGGTGAAGGGGCTGGAGGAGGTTACAGAGATAGGGAGGGGTGTAGGGGCTGGAGGAGGGTGAGAGAGATAGGGAGGGCTGTAGGGGCTGGAGGAGGTTACAGAGATAGGGAGGGTTGTAGGGGCTGGAGCAGGTTACAGAGATAGGGAGGGGTGTAGGGGCTGGAGGAAGTTACAGAGATAGGGAGGGGTGTAGGGGCTGGAGGAGGTTACAGAGATAGGGAGGGTTGTAGGGGTTGGAGGAGGTTACAGAGATAGGAAGTTGTGTAGGGGCTGGAGGAGGTTACAGAGATAGGGAGGGGTGTAGGGGCTGGAGGAGGTTACAGAGATAGGGAGGGGTGTAGGGGCTGGAGGAGGTTACGGAGATAGGGAGGGGTGTTTGGGCTGGAGGTGGTTACAGTGATAGGGAGGTGTGTAGGGGCTGGAGGAGGTTACAGAGATATGGAGGGGTGTAGGTGGCTGGAGGAGGTTGCAGAGATAGGGAGGGGTGTAGGGGCTGGAGGATGTTACAGAGATAGGGAGGGTTGTAGGGGCTAGAGGAGGTTACAGTGATAGGTAGGGTTCTACGGGCTGGAGGAGTTTACAGAGATAGGGAGGGGTGTAGGGGCTGGAGGAGGTTAAAGACATAGGGAGCGTTGTAGGGGCTGGTGGAGATTACAGAGATAGGGAGGGGTGTAGGGGCTGGAGGAGGTTACAGAGATAGGGAGGGTTGTAGGTGCTGCAGGAGGTTACAGTGATAGGGAGGGGTGTAGAGGCAGGCGGAGGTTACAGAGATAGGGAGGGGTGTAGGGGCTGGAGGAGCTCACAGAGATAGGTAGGATTCTACGGGCTGGAGGAGGTTACAGAGATAGGGAGGGGTGTAGGGGCTAGAGGTGGTTACAGTGATAGGTAGGGTTCTACGGGCTGGAGGAGTTTACAGAGATAGGGAGGGGTGTAGGGGCTGGAGGAGGTTAAAGACATAGGGAGGGTTGTAGGGGCTCGTGGAGATTACAGAGATAGGGAGGGGTGTAGGGCTTGAAGTTTTTACAGAGATTGGGAGGGTTGTAGGTGCTGGAGGAGGTTACAGAGATAGGGAGGGGGGTAGGGCTTGAAGTTTTTACAGAGATTGGGAGGGTTGTAAGTGCTGGAGGAGGTTACAGAGATAGGGAGGCGGGTAGGGGCTGGAGGAGGTTACAGAGATAGGGAGGGTTGTAGGGGCTGGAGGAGGTTACAGAGATGGGGAGGTTTGTAGGGGCTGGAGCATTTTACAGAGATGGGGAGGGTTGTAGGGGCTGGAGGAGTTTACAGAGATAGGGAGGGTTGTAGGGGCTGGAGGAGGTTACAGAGATAGGGAGGATTGTAGGGGCTGGAGGATGTTGCAGAGATAGGGAGGGGTGTAGGGGCTGGAGGAAGTTACAGAGATGGGGAGGGTTGTAGGGGCTGGAGGAGTTTACAGAGATAGGGAAGGTTGTAGGGGCTGGAGGAGGTTACAGGGATAGGGAGGAGTGAAGGTGCTGGAGGAGGTTACAGAGATAGGGAGGGTTGTTGGGGCCTGGAGGAGGTTACAGAGATAGGGAGGGATGAACGGGCTGTAGGAGGTTACAGATATAGGGAAGGTTGTTGTGGGCTTGAGGAGGTTACAGAGATAGGGAGGGATGTAGAGGCTGGAGGAGATTACAGAGATATGGAGGGGAGTAGGGGCCGGAGTAGGTTACAGAGATAGGGAGGGGAGTAAGAGCTGGGGGATGTTACAGAGATAGGGAGGGATGTAGGGGGACGAGGTTACAAAGATAAGGAGGGGTGTAGGGCTGGAGGAGGTTACAATGATAGGGAAGGGTTGTAGGGGACTGGAGGATGTTACAGAGATCGGGAGGGGTGTAGGGACTGGAGGAGTTTACAGAGATAGGGAGAGTTGTAAGGACTGGAGGAGGTTACAGAGATAGGGAGGGTTGTAGGGGCTGGAGGAGGTTAGTCATAGGGAGGGAAGTAGGGGCTAGAGGAGGGTACAGAGATAGGGAGGGTTGTACGGGCTGGAGGAGGTAACAGGGATTGGGACGGGTGTAGAGGCTGGAGGAGGTTACAGAGGTAGGGACGGTTGTAGGGGGCTGGAGGAGGTTACAGTGATAGGGAGGGTTGTAGGGCCTAGTGGAGTTTACAGAGATAGGGAGAGCTGTAGGGGCTGGAGGAGGTTACAGAGTTAGTGAGGTTTGTAGGGGCTGGAGGATGTTACAGAGATAGGGAGGGTTGTAGGGGCTGGAGGAGGTTGCAGAGATAGGGAGGGTTGTAGGGGCTGGAGGAGGTTACAGAGATAGGGAGGGTTGTAGGGCCTGGAGGAGGTTACAGGGATCGGGAGGGGTGAAGGTGCTGGAGGAGGTTACAGGGATAGGGAGGGGTGAAGGTGCTGGAGGAGATTACAGAAATAGGGAGGGGAGTAGGGGCCGCAGTAGCTTACAGAGATAGGGAGGGGAGTAGGAGCTGGAGGAGGTTACAGAGATAGGCAGGGTTGTAGGGGGACGAGGTTACAAAAATAGGGAGGGGTGTAGGGCTGGAGGAGGTTACAAAGATAGGGAAGGGTTGTAGGGGACTGGAGGATGTTACAGAGATATTGATAGTTGTAGGGACTGGAGGAGGTTACAGAGATAGGGTGGGTTCTAGGGGCTGGAGGAGGTTACAGAGATAGGGAGGGTTGTACGGGCTGGAGGAGGCAACAGGGATAGGGAGGGGTGTAGGGGTTGTAGGAGGGTTACAGAGATAGGGATGGTTGTAGGGAGCTGGAGGGTTTTACAGAGATAGGGAGGGTTGTAGGGGCTGGAGGAGGTTACTGAGATACGGAGGGGTGTAGGGGCTGGAGGAGGTTACAGAGATAGGGACGGTTGTAGGGGGCTGGAGGAGGTTACAGAGATAGGGAGGGTTATAGCGGCTAGAGGAGGTTACAGAGATAGGGAGGAGTGTAGTGGCTGGAGGCGGTTACTGAGATAGGGAGTGATGTAGGGTCTGGAGGAGGTTACAGAGATTGGGAGGGGTGTTGGGGCTGGAGGAGTTTACAGAGATAGGGAAGGTTGTAGGGGCTGGAGGAGGTTACAGGGATAGGGAGGAGTGAAGGTGCTGGAGGAGGTTACAGAGATAGGGAGGGTTGTTGGGGCCTGGAGGAGGTTACAGAGATAGGGAGGGATGTACGGGCTGTAGGAGGTTACAGATATAGGGAGGGTTGTTGTGGGCTTGAGGAGGTTACAGAGATAGGGAGGGATGTAGAGGCTGGAGGAGATTACAGAGATATGGAGGGGAGTAGGGGCCGGAGTAGGTTACAGAGATAGGGAGCGGAGTAAGAGCTGGGGGATGTTACAGAGATAGGGAGGGATGTAGGGGGACGAGGTTACAAAGATAAGGAGGGGTGTAGGGCTGGAGGAGGTTACAATGATAGGGAAGGGTTGTAGGGGACTGGAGGAGGTTACAGATATAGGGAGAGTTGTAAGGACTGGAGGAGTTTACAGAGATAGGGAGGGTTGTAGGGGACTGGAGGAGGTTACAGAGATAGGGAGGGTTGTAGGGGCTGGAGGAGGTTACAGTCATAGGGAGGGAAGTAGGGGCTAGAGGAGGTTACAGAGATAGGGAGGGTTGTATGGGCTGGAGGAGGTAACAGGGATAGGGAGGGGTGTAGAGGCTGGAGGAGGTTACAGAGGTAGGGACGGTTGTAGGGGGCTGGAGGAGGTTACAGTGATAGGGAGGGTTGTAGGGCCTAGTGGAGGTTACAGAGATAGGGAGGGGTGTAGTGGCTGGAGGAGGTTACAGAGATAGGGAGGGGTGTCAGGGCTGGAGGAGGTTACAGAAATAGGGAAGGTTGTCGGCGTGGAGGAATTTACAGAGTTAGGGAGAGCTGTAGGGCCTGGAGGAGGTTACAGAGATAGGGAGGGATGTAGGTGCTGGAGGAGGTTACAGAGATAGGGAGGGATGTAGGGGCTGGAGGAGGTTACAGATATAGGGAGGGTTGTTGTGGGCTGCAGGAGGTTACAGAGATAGGGAGGTATGTAGGGGCTGGAGGAGATTACAGAGATAGGGAGGGGAGTAGGGGCCGGACTAGGTTACAGAGATAGGGAGGGGAGTAGGAGCTGGAGGATGTTACAGCGATCGGGAGGGTTGTAGGGGGACGAGGTTACAAAGATAGGGAGGGGTGTAGGGCTTGAGGAGGTTACAAAGTTAGGGAAGGTTTGTAGGGGACTGGAGGATGTTACAGAGATATTGATAGTTGTAGGGACTGGAGGAGGTTACAGAGATAGGGTGGGTTCTAGGGGCTGGAGGAGGTTACAGAGATAGGGAGGGTTGTACGGGCTGGAGGAGGCAACAGGGATAGGGAGGGGTGTAGGGGTTGTAGGAGGGTTACAGAGATAGGGACGGTTGTAGGGAGCTGGAGGAGGTTACAGAGATAGGGAGGGTTGTAGGGGCTGGAGGAGGTTACTGAGATACGGAGGGGTGTAGGGGCTGGAGGAGGTTACAGAGATAGGGACGGTTGTAGGGGGCTGGAGGAGGTTACAGAGATAGGGAGGGTTATAGCGGCTAGAGGAGGTTACAGAGATAGGGAGGAGTGTAGTGGCTGGAGGAGGTTACTGAGATAGGGAGTGATGTAGGGTCTGGAGGAGGTTACAGAGATTGGGAGGGGTGTTGGGGCTGGAGGAGGTTACTGAGATACGGAGGGGTGTAGGGGCTGGAGGAGTTTACAGAGATAGGGACGGTTGTAGGGGGCTGGAGGAGGTTACAGAGATAGGGAGGGTTATAGCGGCTAGAGGAGGTTACAGAGATAGGGAGGAGTGTAGTGGCTGGAGGAGGTTACTGAGATAGGGAGTGATGTAGGGTCTGGAGGAGGTTACAGAGATTGGGAGGGGTGTTGGGGCTGGAGGATGTTACAGAGATAGGGAGGGATGTAGGGGCTGGAGGAGGTTACAGAGACAGGAAGGGGTGTAGGGGCTGGAGGAGGTTACAGAAAGAAGGAAGGTTGTAGGCGTGGAGGAGTTTACAGATTTAGGGAGAGTTTTTGGGGCTGGAGGAGGTTACAGAGATAGGGAGGTGTGGTGTGTAGGGGCTGGAGGAGCTTACAGAGTTAGTGAGTGTTGTAGGGGCTGGAGGATGTTACAGAGATAGGGAGGGGTGTAGGGGCTGGAGGAGCTTACAGAGATAGGGAGGGGTGTAGGGGCTGGAAGAGTTTACAGAGGTAGGGAGGGGTGTAGGGGCTGGTGGAGTTTACAGAGATAGGGAGCGTTGTAGGGGCTGGAGGAGGTTACAGAGATAGGGAGGGTTGTCGGATCTGGAGGAGGTTACAGAGATAGGGAGGGTTGTCGGATCTGGAGGAGGTTACAGAGATAGGGAGGGATTTAGGGGCTGGAGGAGGTTACAGAGATAGGGAGGGGTGTAGGGACTGGAGGAGGTTACAGAGATAGGGAGGGGTGTAGGGGCTGGAGGAAGTTACAGAGATAGGGAGGGGAGTAGGAGCTGGAGGATGTTACAGCGATCGGGAGGGTTGTAGGGGGACGAGGTTACAAAGATAGGGAGGTGTGTAGGGGCTGGAGGAGGTTACAGAGATAGTATGGGTTTTAGGGTCTGGAGGAGGTTACAGAGATAAGGAGGGTTGTAGGGGCTGGAGGATGTTACAGAGATAGGGAGGTGTGTAGGGGCTGGAGGAGGTTACAGAGATAGGGAGGTGTGTAGGGGGCTGGAGGTTGTTACAGAGATATGGAGGGATGTAGGTGCTGTAGGAGGTTACAGAAATAGGGAGGGGTGTAGGGGCTGGAGGAGGTTACAGAGACAGGGAGGGTTGTAGGGGCTGGAGGAGGTTACAGAGATAGGGAGGGTTTTACGTGCTGGAGGAGGTTCCAGAGATAGGGAGGGGTGTTCGGGCTGGAGGAGGTTACAGAGATAGGGAGGTTAGTAGGGCCTGGAGGAGGTTACAAACATAGGGAGGGTTGTATGCCTGGAAGAGTTTACAGATATAGGGAGGGGTTGAGGAGTTTTCAGAGTTAGTGAGGGTTGTCGGGGCTGGAGGAGGTTACAGAGATAGGGAGGGGTGTAGGGACTGGAGGAGGTTACGGAGATAGGGAGGGGTGTAGGGACTGGAGGAGGTTACAGAGATAGGGAGGGGTGTAGGGGCTGGAAGAGTTTACAGAGGTAGGGAGGGGTGTAGGGGCTGGTGGAGTTTACAGAGATAGGGAGCGTTGTAGGGGCTGGAGGAGGTTACAGAGATAGGGAGGGGTGTAGGGGCTGGAGGAGGTTACAGAGATAGGGAGGGGTGTAGGGGCTGGAGGAGGTTACAGAGATAGGGAGGGTTGTCGGAGCTGGAGTAGGTTACAGAGATAGGGAGGGTTGTAGGGGCTGGAGGATGTTACAGAGATAGGGAGGGATGTAGGGGCTGGAGGAGGTTACAGAGATAGGGAGGTGTGTAGTGGCTGGAGGAGTTTACAGAGATAGGGAAGGTTGTAGGGGCTGGAGGAGGTTACAGGGATAGGGAGGAGTGAAGGTGCTGGAGGAGGTTACAGAGATAGGGAGGGTTGTTGGGGCCTGGAGGAGGTTACAGAGATAGGGAGGGATGTACGGGCTGTAGGAGGTTACAGATATAGGGAGGGTTGTTGTGGGCTTGAGGAGGTTACAGAGATAGGGAGGGATGTAGAGGCTGGAGGAGATTACAGAGATATGGAGGGGAGTAGGGGCCGGAGTAGGTTACAGAGATAGGGAGCGGAGTAAGAGCTGGGGGATGTTACAGAGATAGGGAGGGATGTAGGGGGACGAGGTTACAAAGATAAGGAGGGGTGTAGGGCTGGAGGAGGTTACAATGATAGGGAAGGGTTGTAGGGGACTGGAGGAGGTTACAGATATAGGGAGAGTTGTAAGGACTGGAGGAGTTTACAGAGATAGGGAGGGTTGTAGGGGACTGGAGGAGGTTACAGAGATAGGGAGGGGTGTAGGGGCTGGAGGAGGTTACAGTCATAGGGAGGGAAGTAGGGGCTAGAGGAGGTTACAGAGATAGGGAGGGTTGTATGGGCTGGAGGAGGTAACAGGGATAGGGAGGGCTGTAGAGGCTGGAGGAGGTTACAGAGGTAGGGACGGTTGTAGGGGGCTGGAGGAGGTTACAGTGATAGGCAGGGTTGTAGGGCCTAGTGGAGGTTACAGAGATAGGGAGGGGTGTAGTGGCTGGAGGAGGTTACAGAGATAGGGAGGGGTGTCGGGGCTGGAGGAGGTTACAGAAATAGGGAAGGTTGTCGGCGTGGAGGAGTTTACAGAGTTAGGGAGAGCTGTAGGGCCTGGAGGAGGTTACAGAGAATGGGGTGGGTGGTGTGTAGAGGCTGGAGGAGGTTACAGAGTTAGTGAGGGTTGTAGGGGCTGGAGGATGTTACAGAGATAGGGAGGGGTGTAGGGGCTGGAGGAGGTTACAGAGATAGGGAGGGTTGTAGGGGCTGGAGGAGGTTACAGAGATAGGGAGGGTTGTAGGGGCTGGAGGAGGTTACAGAGATAGGGAGGGTTGTAGGGCCTGGAGGAGGTTACAGGGATCGGGAGGGGTGAAGGTGCTGGAGGAGGTTACAGAGATAGGGAGGGTTCTAGGTGCTGGAGGAGTTTACAGGGATAGGGAGGGGTGAAGGTGCTGGAGGAGGTTACAGAGATAGGGTGGGTTGTAGAGGCCTGGAGGAGGTAACAGAGATAGGGAGGGATGTAGGGGCTGGAGGAGGTTACCGATATAGGGAGGGGTGTAGGGGCTGGAGGAGGTTACAGAGATAGGGAGGATTGTAGGGCTGGAGGAGGTTTCAGAGAAAGGGAGGGATGTAGGGGCTGGAGGAGATTACAGAAATAGGGAGGGGAGTAGGGGCCGGAGTAGCTTACAGAGATAGGGAGGGGAGTAGGAGCTGGAGGAGGTTACAGAGATAGGCAGGGTTGTAGGGGGACGAGGTTACAAAGATAGGGAGGGGTGTAGGGCTGGAGGAGGTTACAAAGATAGGGAAGGGTTGTAGGGGACTGGAGGATGTTACAGAGATAGGGAGAGTTGGAGCGACTGGAGGAGGTTACAGAGATAGGGAGGGGTGTAGGGGCTGGAGGAGGTTACAGAGATAGGGAGGGTTGTAGGGGCTGGAGGAGGCTACAGAGATAGGGAGGGTTGTAGGGGCTGGAGGAGGTTACAGTGATAGGGAGGGGTGTAGGGGCTGGAGGAGGTTACAGTGATAGGGAGGGGTGTAGGGGCTGGAGGAGTTTACAGAGATAGGGAGCGGTGTAGGCGCTGGAGGAGGTTACAGAGTTAGGGATGGTAGTAGGGGCTGGAGGAGGTTACAGAGATAGGGAGGGTTGTAGAGGCTGGAGGAGGTTACATAGATAAGGAGGGGTTAAGAGGCTGGAGGAGGTTACTGAGATAGGGAGGGGTGTAGGGTCTAGAGGAGGTAACAGAGATAGGTAGGGTTCTACGGGCTGGAGGTGGTTACAGAGATAGGGAGGGTTGTAGGGACTGGTGGAGTTTACAGAGATAGGGAGGGGTGTAGGTCTGGAGGATTTTACAGAGATTGGGAGTGTTGTTGGGGCTGGAGGAGGTTACAGAGATAGGGAGGGTTGTAGGGGCTGGAGGAGGTTACAGAGATAGGGAGGGTTGTAGGGGCTGGTGGAGGTTACAGGGATAGGGACGGGTGAAGTTGCTGGAGGAGGTTACAGAGATAGGGAGGGTTGTATGGGCCTGGATGAGGTTACAGAGATAGGGAGGGATGTAGGTGCTGGAGGAGGTTACAGAGATAGGGAGGGATGTAGGGGCTGGAGGAGGTTACAGATATAGGGAGGGTTGTTGTGGGCTGCAGGAGGTTACAGAGATAGGGCGGGATGTAGGGGCTGGAGGAGATTACCGAGATAGGGAGGGGAGTAGGGGCCGGACTAGGTTACAGAGATAGGGAGGGGAGTAGGAGCTGCAGGATGTTACAGCGATAGGGAGGGCTGTAGGGGGACGAGGTTACAAAGATAGGGAGGGGTGTAGGGCTGGAGGAGGTTACAAAGATAGGGAAGGTTTGTAGGGGACTGGAGGATGTTATAGAGATAGGGATAGTTGTAGGGACTGGAGGAGGTTACAGAGATAGGGAGGGTTCTTGGGGCTGGAGGAGGTTACAGAGATAGGGAGGGTTGTACGGGCTGGAGGAGGCAACAGGGATAGGGAGGGGTGTAGGGGTTGTAGGAGTGTTACAGAGATAGGGACAGTTGTAGGGAGCTGGAGGGTTTTACAGAGATAGGGAGGGTTGTAGGGGCTGGAGGAGGTTACTGAGATACGGAGGGGTGTAGGGGCTGGAGGAGGTTACAGAGATAGGGACGGTTGTAGGGGGCTGGAGGAGGTTATAGAGATAGGGAGGGTTATAGCGGCTAGAGGAGGTTACAGAGATAGGGAGGAGTGTAGTGGCTGGAGGAGGTTACTGAGATAGGGAGTGGTGTAGGGTCTGGAGGAGGTTACAGAGATAGGGAGGGGTGTAGGGGCTGGAGGAGGTTACAGAGATAGGGAGGGGTGTAGGGGCTGGAGGAGGTTACAGAAATAGGGAAGGTTGTAGGCGTGGAGGAGTTTACAGATTTAGGGAGAGTTTTTGGGGCTGGAGGAGGTTACAGAGATAGGGAGGGGTGTAGGGGCTGGAGGAGGTTACAGACTTAGTGAGTGTTGTAGGGGCTGGAGGATGTTACAGAGATAGGGAGGGGTGTTCGGGGCTGGAGGAGGTTACAGAGATAGGGGGGTTAGTAGGGCCTGGATGAGGTTACAAAAATAGGGAGGGTTGTATGCCTGGAAGAGTTTACACATATAGTGAGGGTTGTCGGGGCTGGAGGAGGTTACAGATAGGGAGGGGTGTAGGGGCTGGAGGAGGTTACAGAGTTAGTGAGGGTTGTAGGGGCTGGAGGATGTTACAGAGATAGGGAGGGGTGTAGGGGCTGGAGGAGCTTACAGAGATAGGGAGGGGTGTAGGGGCTGGAAGAGTTTACAGAGGTAGGGAGGGGTGTAGGGGCTGGAGGAGGTTACAGAGATGGGGGAGGTGTAGGGGCTGGAGGAGGTTACAGAGATAGGGAGGGGTGTAGGGACTGGAGGAGGTTACAGATATAGGGAGGGTTGTAGGGGCTTGAGGAGGTTACAGAGATAGGGAGGGGTGTAGGGGCTGGAGGAGGTTACAGAGATAGGGAGGGTTGTCGGAGCTGGAGTAGGTTACAGAGATAGGGAGGGTTGTAGGGGCTGGAGGAGGTTACAGAGATAGGGAGGTGTGTAGTGGCTGGAGGAGGTTACAGAGATAAGGAGGGGTGTAGGGGCTGGAGGAGGTTACAGAAATAGGGAGGTGTGTAGGGGCTGGAGGAGGTTACAGTGATCGGGAGGGTTGTACGGGCTGGAGGAGGTTACAGAGATAGGGAGGGGTTAAGGGGCTGGAGGAGGTTACTGAGATAGGGAGGGGTGTAGGGGCTGGAGGAGGTTACAGATAGGGAGGGGTGTAGGGTCTGGAGGAGGTTACAGAGATAGGGAGGTTCGTAGGGGCTGGAGGAGGTTACAAAAATAGGGAGGGTTGTACGCCTGGAAGTGTTTACAGATATAGGAGGGGTGGAGGAGTTTACAGAGTTAGTGAGGGTTGTAGGGCCTGGAGGAGGTCACAGTGATAGGGAGGGATGTAGTGGCTGGAGGAGGTTACAGAGATAGGGAGGGGAGTAGGGGCTGGAGGAGGTTACAGAAATAGGTAAGGTTGTAGGCGTGGAGGAGTTTACAGATTTAGGGATGTTTGTGGGGGCTGGAGGAGGTTACAGAGATAGGGAGGGTTGTAGGGGCTAACACACAAACTCACACCCACACACTCACACACACACTCACACTCACACTCACACCCACACCCACACTCACACACGCTCACACCCACGCTCACACCCATACTCACACCCACACTCACACTTACACCCACACTCACACCCACACCCACACCCACACTCACACTCACACCCACACCCATTCTCACACTCACACCCACACTCACACCCACACTCACACTTACACCCACACTCACACCCACACCCACACCCACACTCACACTCACACCCACACCCACACTCACACCCACACCCACACCCACACTCACACTCACACCCATACTCACACCCACACTCACACTCACACTTACACCCACACTCAAACTCACACTCACACCACACCCATACTCACACCCACACTCACACTTACACCCACACCCACACTCACACTCACACCCACACCCATACTCACACCCACACTCACACCCACACCCACACTCACACACACCCACACTCACAACAACACTCACAACCACACTCACACCCATGTTCATACCCACGCTCACAATCACAACCACACCCACCCTCACCCACACACACACTCACGCACACACTCACACCCACACACACCCACTCACACCCACACCCACACACACACTCACACACACACTCATAATCACACCCACCCCCACCCCAACCCCCACACTCACACTTACACCCACACCCACACTCACACCCACACTCACACTCACACCCACACGCACACTCACACCCACACCCACAATCACACCCACACTCATGCTCTCACAGACACCCATACTCACACTCACACTCACACCCACACACACTCACACTCACACTCACACCCTCACACATATACACACTCCCTCAACACACACACTCTCACACACACTTAGACACACACACATTCTCTCTCTCACATCTACACACTCCCTCAACACACACACTCTCACACTCACTCACACACACACTCTCAGACACACACACACTCTCTCTCTCACACATCTACATACTCCCTCAACACACACACTCTCACACACACTCACACACACACTCTCAGACACACACACACACTCTCTCTCACACATATACACACTCCCTCAACACACACACACTCTCACACACATTCACACACACACACTCTCAGACACACACTCTCAGACGCACACACACACACTCTCACACACACACATACACACACGCTCACACACACACTCTCAGAAACACACACTCACACACACACACTCTCACACACACACTCGCTTGCACACCCACACTCATACTCACACCCACACTCACACTCACGCCCACTCCCACACCCACATACACACACACCCACACTCACGGTCTCACACACACTCACACCCACACCCACACTCACACTCTCTCACACACTCTCACACTCACACCCACACCCACACTCACACTCACACTCCCACACCCACACCCTCACACTCACACACACACTCACACCCACACTCACACCCACACACACACTCACACTCACAACCACACCCACACCCACACTCACACCCACACCCACACCCACACTCACACTTACTCCCACACTCACACTCACAAATACACCCACAGTCACACCCATGCTCATACTCACACTCAGACCCCCACATACACACCAGCACTCACACTCACAATCACGCTCACACACTTACTTAGCCACACTCACGTTCATTCACACTCACAGTCAAACACTGGGGCAGGTTACAGAGATAAGGAGGATTGTAGGGGCTGATGCACACACACACACACACACACACACACATACACTCAGTCACACCCATAAACACATTCACTCCCTCAACACTCACACTCACACAGACACTCCTTCAACACACACACACTCACTCACACTCTCTCTCACACATATACACATTCCCTCAACACACACTCTCACACACACTCACATGCACTCTCACACACACACACTCTCAGACACACACACACACTCACACACACACAGACACACTCTCACACACACACTCACATGCACTCTCACACACACACTCACACACACAACTCTCAGACACACACACACACACACACACACAGACACACTCTCACAGACACACAGACACACTCTCACACATGCACACTCTCTCACACACACACACACTCTCAGACACACACACACTCAGACACACACACACACTCTCACACACACACTCTCACACACATACACTCTAACACACACACACTCTCAGACACACACACACTCAGACACACACACACACACACACACTCTCACACACACACACACAATCACACACACAATCTCACACACACTCTCACACACACACACACTCACACACACACACACACGCACACTCTCAGACACACTCACACTCTCAGACACACACACTCTCTCACACACACACACCCACATTTTCACACACACACACACTCTCTCACACACACACATACACACACACTCTCTCACACACATACACACACACACACACTCTCTCTCTCTCACACGCACACACACACAGACTCTCTCTCAGACACACACTCTCACACACACACATTCTGTCTCTCACACACACACACTCTCACACACACACATACACACTCACACATACACACTCTCTCACACACACTCTCTCACACACACTCTCTCACACACACTCTCTCACACACACACACTCACACACACACACTCTCTCACACACACACACTCACACACACACACAACTCTCAAACACACACACACTCACTCTCTCTCTCTCTCTCACTCTGTCTCATTCCTTCACTCTAACGCTCTGTGCTAACCGCTGTCAGAAATGAAACTTCCCATTAAAACACAAAGCAATTGGAATGTCCTGTTTTGTTTGAACAAATCACATTGCACCAGACTCAAGGAATGAATTTGTACATTGAGGGGACAGAGACAGAACCCACCCACCCCACAGCGCGTCAGTCAGATGGGGTTAGAGAGGGTAAGCTCCTCAGAAACACAGAGAGATAGAGTGAGTGCACGAGAGAGAAACAGAGAGAGAGATGGACCCAGAGAGAGGGAGAGAGACAGGGAGTGAGAGAGTAAGTGAGAGAGAGAGTGTGAGAGGGAGAGAGAGAGAGACAGAGAGAGAGACAGAGAGAGAGAGGGAGTGAGAGAGTAAGTGAGAGAGAGAGTGAGAGGGGGACAGACAGAGAGAGATAGAGAGACAGAGACAGAGAGACATAGAGAGAGAGGGAGTGAGAGAGTAAGTGAGAGAGAGAGAGAGGGTGTGAGAGGGGGACAGACAGAGAGAGAGAGAGAGAGAGAGGGAGTGAGAGAGTAAGTGAGAGAGAGAGTGAGAGGGGGACAGACAGAGAGAGATAGAGAGACATAGAGAGAGAGAGGGACTGAGAGAGTAAGTGAGAGAGAGAGTGAGAGGGGGACAGACAGAGAGAGATAGAGAGACATAGAGAGAGAGAGAGGGAGTGAGAGAGTAAGTGAGAGAGAGAGAGAGAGAGTGAGAGGGGGACAGACAGAGAGAGATAGAGAGAGAGAGATAGAGAGACATAGAGAGAGAGGGAGTGAGAGAGTAAGTGATAGAGAGAGAGAGAGTGTGAGAGGGGGACAGACAGGGAGAGATAGAGAGAGAGAGATAGAGAGACATAGAGAGAGAGAGGGAGTGAGAGAGTAAGTGATAGAGAGAGAGAGAGTGTGAGAGGGGGACAGACAGAGAGAGATAGAGAGACAGAGACAGAGAGACAAGAGAGGGAGAGAGACAGATACAGACAGAGAGAAACACTGAGTGGGACAGCAATGGAGAGAAAGAGTTGAGAGACAGAGATTGAGAGAGAGAGAGAGAGAGAGCGAGTGTGTGAGAGAGAGGCAGAGTGAGAGAGGGGATATAGAGATGGAGGGACAGAGAGATAGAGACATAGAGAGACAAAGACAGCTAGAGACCGACAGAGAGAGAGAGAGACAGTGAAGGAAAGACAGAGGTAGAGACTGCAAGAGGAGTTAGGGAGAGGCAGAGAGTTAGAGAGAGACAGCGAGAGAGAGAGAGAGAGAGCAACAGAGCGAGCGAGAGAGAGAGCGAGAGAGAGAGAGAGAGAGCGAGCGAGAGAGAGAGTGAGAGAGCGAGAGAGAGAGAGCGACAGATACAGAGACATTGTGAGGAGAGAGTTGAGAGAGAGAGCGAGGAAAACACGGAGTGAGTGGGGAGGGGAGGGAGTATAAAAGGGACAGAGGGTCAGCACACAGGGAACAAAGGAGCCACTTACAGAGCAGCTGCTGGTCTCACAGCATCACCCAGCAAGGAGGCAGCTCAGGAGAACGTTTTCCAGAGTGGGATTGCGAACGGCGGAGGAGAGAGAGTGAGAGCCCGGCTCCCTGCTGTGTACACAGAGCCTGTATTGTTGTAACTGAGTGCAGGATTGTGATTTTAACTCTGGGCGGGGGGGGGGGGGAGGGGAACACACCACAGCCTGTGTCCCATTGAGGATTGCAGCAGTAGGAGAGTGACGTCAGCTCTGTGTGGGGTGGTAACACCGGCTGTGTGAGAATCAGGGGCAAAACTGCAAGGGTCCCCATCCTGGGAGGCGTCCGCCGGGCCCCAGCACACCCCCCCCCCCCCCCCCCCCCCCCCCCCCCCCCCCCACCCCCCAACTCATACTATCCCCCTACCCCCCCACCCACCAGCCCCTCAGCCTCCTACACACACCCCCAGCTCCCCGGCCCACTCACCGCCTCGTTCCAAACCCGGCCAGGCAGCGCTGAGGGAGCCCCGCACTGTCGGAGGGTCAGTGCTGAGGGGGAGCGCCGCACTGTCAGAGGGTCAGTGCTGAGAGAGCGCCGCACTGTGGGAGGGTCAGTGCTGAGGGAGCGCCGCACTGTCGGAGGGTCAGTGCTGAGGGAGCGCCGCACTGTGGGAGGGTCAGTGCTGAGGGAGCGCCGCACTGTCGGAGTGTCAGTGCCGAGGGAGCACCGCACTGTCGGAGGGTCAGTGCTGAGGGAGCGCCGCACTGTCGGAGGGTCAGTGCTGAGGGAGTGCCGCACTGTCGGAGGGTCAGCGCTGAGGGAGCGCTGCACTGTCGGAGGGTCAGTGCTGAGGGAGCGCCGCACTGTCGGAGGGTCGGTGCTGAGGGAGAGCCGCACTGTGGGAGGGTCAGTGCTGAGGGAGAGCCGCACTGTGGGGAGGGTCAGTGCTGAGGGAGAGCCGCACTGTCGGAGGGTCAGTGCTGAGGGAGCGCCGCACTGTCGGAGGGTCAGTGCTGAGGGAGCGCCGCGCTGTCGGAGGGTCAGTGCTGAGGGAGCGCCGCACTGTGGGAGGGTCAGTGCTGAGGAGAGCCGCACTGTGGGAGGGTCAGTGCTGAGGGAGAGCCGCACTGTCGGAGGGTCAGTGCCGAGGGAGCGCCGCACTGTCGGAGGGTCAGTGCTGAGGGAGCGCCGCACTGTCGGAGGGTCAGTGCTGAGGGAGCCCCCGCACTGTCGGAGGGTCAGTGCTGAGGGAGAGCCGCACTGTGGGAGGGTCAGTGCTGAGGGAGCGCCGCACTGTGGGAGGGTCAGTGCTGAGGCAGTGCCGCACTGTGGGAGGGTCAGTCCTGAGGGAGCCCCGCACTGTCGGAGGGTCAGTGCTGAGAGAGCGCCGCACTGTCGGAGGGTCAGCGCTGAGGGAGCGCCGCACTGTCGGAGGGTCAGTGCTGAGGGAGCGCCACACTGTCGGAGGGTCGGTGCTGAGGGAGAGCCGCACTGTGGGAGGGTCAGTGCTGAGGGAGAGCCGCACTGTGGGAGGGTCAGTGCTGAGGGAGCGCCGCACTGTCGGAGGGGTCAGTGCTGAGGGAGCACCGCACTGTCGGAGGGTCAGTGCTGAGGGAGCGCCGCACTGTCAGAGGGTCAGTACTGAGGGAGCGCCGCACTGTCGGAGGGTCAGTGCTGAGGGAGCGCCGCACTGTCGGAGGGTCAGTGCTGAGGGAGCGCCGCACTGTCGGAGGGTCAGTGCTGAGGGGTAGTGCCGCGCTGTCGGAGGGTCAGTGCTGAGGGAGCGCCGCACTGTGGGGAGGGTCAGTGCTGAGGGAGCGCCGCACTGTCGGGAGGGTCAGTGCTGAGGGAGCGGGATGATAGAATTCTCCCCAGTTTCCTGGGGCCGAGGTTTATCCCTTAACCAAACATCACTAAAAACAGGTGATCGGGGTCATTCCCACATTGCTGTTTGTGGGATCTTGCTGTGCGCAATTCGGTGCGGAATTCCCGACATTACAACAGGGAGCAGAGTTCACTAAAAAGCTCCATCATTGGCTGGGAGGGGTTAAAATGTTCTGGGGAAACTGGAATCTCTTCCCCGAGATACCTCACATCGTACTGGAGTGAATCACTCCTCCGAAATTCCTGAATCAATGTTTGAAACCTCCGACCAAGCCTCCTTTCCACCAGACGAGGCAGTCACTATTGAGTGATCGAGTGAAGACAGATAGAACTGGGAGTGACAAACGGCATGGCCCTGGTCAGTCAGGGGAACCGGCTGGAGGGAACGGACTCCTGTCCTGTAAGGATCTGTGATTGTGGGGAGAGAGGGGAAGGTGGAATAATGCAGCTCACTGAGCTGGGATCGAGAGGGGAGAGAGAGAGACAGAAATAGGGATAGAGAGGAGAGAGAGAGAGAGAGATAGAGATTGAGAGAGAGCAAGAGAGAGAGAGAGAGAGGGGGAGGAGAGGGAGACGCAGAGAGAGGGAGAGAGAGATAGAGATTGAAAGAGAGCGAGAGAGAGAGAGAGAGAGGCAGAGAGACAGGGAGAGACAGAGAGAGAGAGAGACAGAGAGACAGGGAGAGGCAGAGAGAGACAGAGAGAGAGAGACAGAGAGAGAGAGAGAGAGAGGGAGACAGAGAGAGAGACACAGAGAGAGAGAGAGAGAGAAAGAGAGAGAGAGACAGAGAGAGAGACAGAGAGAGAGACAGAGAGAGACAGAGAGAGAGAGACAGACGGAGAGAGAGAGACAGACAGAGAGAGAGAGACAGAGAGAGAGACAGACAGAGAGAGATGGGGGGGGGGGAGAGAGAGAGAGACAGAGAGAGGGGGGGGGGCAGAGAGAGAGAGACAGAGAGAGGGGGGGGGCAGAGAGAGAGAGACAGAGACAGAGAGAGAGAGACAGAGAGAGAGAGACAGGGAGGAGAGAGACAGACAGAGAGAGAGAGAGAGACAGACAGAGAGAGAGAGGGGGGGGAGAGAGAGGGCAAGAGAGAGAGAGGGGGGGGAGAGAGAGAGACAGAGAGAGAGACAGAGACAGAGAGAGAGACAGAGAGAGAGAGAGAGAGAGGGGGGAGAGAGACAGAGAGAGGGAGTGAAAGAGAGAGGGAGAGAGGGGGGAATGGGGGACAGAGGAGGAGGAGGATGAGGGGGAGGAGGGAGGAGGGATGAGGGTGAGGAGGATGAGGGAGAGGGGGACAAAGGGGTGTTGAGGGGAGGGTGATGAGGGTGAGGATGAGGGGTGTTGAGGGGGAGGGTGAGGGGGATGGGGAGGGGATGAGAGGGAGGGGTGGATGA
>JANJGN010003119.1:10000-15000 GCA_026770705.1 Isurus oxyrinchus
GGCCTTGTCAAACACTGCGTGCGACCCATGGGGTCTCAGGCACCCTGCCATGTATGCCTGTGAACAGAATTGCTGTTCTTTTCAAAGTGCACCGCCGGGTGACACTTTGTCTTTTTTACATCATTAAGTCACACCAGCCACCAGGTGAAACTTTCAGATTATTTTTGTTCAAAGGAAGCAACAGGTTGGCGCTCGCACGGAAGGAAGCCTGCAGCCGGCGTGCGTCGCCTGCGTTCAACAGGGTTCTGGGCACGCACTTTGGCAACCCAAGGGGACTAATGAACAGACTTTGTGTTTTATTCATCATGAAGGACACCGCCAGGTGACACTTAAGAGAATATTTCTGTTTAGGATATATATACATATATACATCTGTTCATGTCGCCACAAAATTATTGAAACCAGGGTTACCACCGGCCTGGGCCCCGGACGATTTTTCAGACCGACAACATAGCTCGGAAAGCCCGCATAAATTGCACTTACATCGTCATTTTGGACTTCCGAGAGGTCATTGGAAGGTGTTCTATTTGAAATAGTTGACCTTCCTCAAAGTCGCACTTTTTTAGGCATTTTTAAAGTGTGACCGTTGCCTTAAAATGTTCTGAAAATCGTGTCCCCGAAATTCTCCGGGTACCCCGCCAATCCCCCCGGCCAACAATTGCACCCGAGAGGTGGGGCGGTAGCCCTACCGTCCAGGAGGCCTCAAAAGCCCGCAAAGCGCCATTTTGCCGTTTCCTCTTCGGGAGAACCGAAGGGAAATCATTAATGAGCTGGACGAGTACCATGCCAAAAATTGCAACCGACCCAGCCGTCGGGCCGATTCGCTACTCTCAGGGGGAATACCCCCACTGCGAGCCGGGCAAGAGCCTCGGATTCGACGCCATACGCTTCCGTCTGAGCACGGATTTTGTTCTCCCGGGCCCAGGAGACACTTTCCACGGCCGGCGAATGCAATCTGGGGTGCATTTTATTTATTAGTTACTGATTTCTCTTCCAAACTTGCCTCTGCCACAGACTAAGTCCAAATGGTTAATGATTTCTCCGCCACACTTGCCTCGCTGCCAGAGACTAAGTCCAAACGGTTAATGATTTCTCCGCCGCACTTGCCTCTCTGCCAGAGACGAAGTCCAAACGGTTAATGATTTCTCCGCCACACTTGCCTCGCTGCCAGAGACTAAGTCCAAATGGTTACTGATTTCTCCACTGCACTTGCCTCTGTGCCAGAGACGAAGTCCAAATGGTTAATGATTTCTGCACCACACTTGCCTCTCTGCCAGAGACGAAGTCCAAACGGTTCATGATTTCTCCGCCACACTTGCCTCGCTGCCAGAGACTAAGTCCAAATGGTTACTGATTTCTGCACCACACTTGCCTCGCTGCCAGAGACTAAGTCCAAATGGTTAATGATTTCTCCACTGCACTTGCCTCTGTGCCAGAGACGAAGTCCAAATGGTTAATGATTTCTGCACCACACTTGCCTCTCTGCCAGAGACGAAGTCCAAACGGTTAATGATTTCTCCGCCACACTTGCCTCGCTGCCAGAGACTAAGTCCAAATGGTTAATGATTTCTGCACCACACTTGCCTCTCTGCCAGAGACGAAGTCCAAACGGTTAATGATTTCTCCGCCACACTTGCCTCGCTGCCAGAGACTAAGTCCAAATGGTTAATGATTTCTCCACTGCACTTGCCTCTGTGCCAGAGACGAAGTCCAAATGGTTAATGATTTCTGCACCACACTTGCCTCTCTGCCAGAGACGAAGTCCAAACGGTTAATGATTTCTCCGCCACACTTGCCTCGCTGCCAGAGACTAAGTCCAAATGGTTAATGATTTCTGCACCACACTTGCCTCGCTGCCAGAGACTAAGTCCAAATGGTTAATGATTTCTGCACCACACTTGCCTCTCTGCCAGAGACGAAGTCCAAACGGTTAATGATTTCTCCGCCACACTTGCCTCGCTGCCAGAGACTAAGTCCAAATGGTTAATGATTTCTCCACTGCACTTGCCTCTGTGCCAGAGACGAAGTCCAAATGGTTAATGATTTCTGCACCACACTTGCCTCTCTGCCAGAGACGAAGTCCAAACGGTTAATGATTTCTCCGCCACACTTGCCTCGCTGCCAGAGACTAAGTCCAAATGGTTAATGATTTCTGCACCACACTTGCCTCGCTGCCAGAGACTAAGTCCAAATGGTTAATGATTTCTCCACTGCACTTGCCTCTGTGCCAGAGACGAAGTCCAAATGGTTAATGATTTCTGCACCACACTTGCCTCTCTGCCAGAGACGAAGTCCAAATGGTTAATGATTTCTCAGGGCCACTGTCCCATTGGTTAGCCATTTCTCCAGAGGCTTACCGAGGCCAACCTGCGATATCTCGCGGACCCGGAGGCCCCGTTGCACGTCCTGCACATTCAGTCCGAGGTGCATTGGTTACCCATTTCTCCAGAAGCTTACCGAAGGCACACCGTCACACCTCGCGGGCCCCGAGGCCACTTTCCCCGGTGCGCAAATTCAATCCGAGGTGCATTGCCCTTAGCCGCCTTCTCCGGCCGGCTTCGGGTGCGTTTCCGGGGCTCCGACCGGGGCAAATCCGGTCCCCGGGGCCAGTGGGAGCCGTCCCCGGGCACGCCCGGGCTTCCGGTCGCCGCTTTCCGTGACCGACCGAAAGACGGTAAAAAATGCCGAAAATGACCAAAAATGGCCGACGGCGGGGCCTCCTGGTCGGTTAGGCGGCAGCCTGGATCGGTCCCTGCGGACCTGGAGGCTCGAGACGGCACTCGGAGCTGTCGACCGATTCTCGACTTGCCACCTCCTACCATTCTGCAGATACCCCGCCAACCCCCCCAGCCAGCAAATGCAGCCGAGATGTCGGTCGGTAGTCCAGCCGCCGAGGAGGCCTCGAAAGCCCGCGACACCTCCTTTCGCCGTTTCCCCATCGGGAGAACCGAGGGGAAATCATTATCTAGCTCCGGCAGCCCCCCTCCAACAATTGCAACCCGCCCCGTGGCCGGGCCGATTCGCCCCGCCTAGCGGGAATGCCTCCACCGGGGGCCCGGCAGAAGCTTCGGATCCGACCTCATGGACTTCCGTCTTGGCACGGATTTCGCTCACACGGGCCCAGGGGCCACTTCCCCCGGCCTTCGGACGCAGCCGGAGGTGCATCGGGCCGAAGCCGCCTTCCCGGCCGGCTTCCGGAGGTTTCCGGGGCAAACTCCGGTCCTCCCGGCGAGGGGGAGCCTTCCCCGTGCACGCCCGGGTGTCAGGCCGCCGCTTTTCTTGACCGGCCGAAAGAGGCGAAAAATGCCGAAAATGACCAAAAATGGCCGACGGCGGGGCCTCCCGGTCGGTTTGGCGGCAGCCTGGGTCGGTCCCTGCAGACCTGGAGGCTCGAGAAGGCACTTGGCGAAGTCGACCCATTCTCGATTTGCCACCTCCTCCTATTCTGCAGATAGCCCGCCAACCTCCACAGCCAGCAAATGCAACCGTCATTCAGGCCGACGACCCTCCGGTAGTCATACCGAGGAAGAGGCACCGAAGCCCCGCCAGGCCTTCCGGATTGCACCCGCTCCCCGACCGGTTCTTTTTCAAAAAAGGGCCCAGGAGCCCGGATTATTTTAGGACGCGCTCGGGACCGCCCTGAGGGACACCGAACACCCAACCTTTCCCCGGGTCGACCCTCCCCGCCTCGGCCACCGGGGGGGGTCGAACCGGATCACCGGTTAATGATTTCCCCCTGCTCGGACTCGGCTGTTTCTCAACCGCGCTTGCCCGGCTCGGCCCCCAGCCCCGGCCCCTCACGTGGGGGCCCTGAATACGCCCCCCGGCAGCCATCTTGGCCCGCCGGCCCGGTATTTCAGGCCGTTTCGACCCTTCCCTGCCCGCTGGCTGACTGGTTCACCATGTCCCCATTCTGCGCTTAGACTTTTCAGCTGCTCGGGATGCCGGCTGATGACGGCTCCCGTACGACCGGGCGGGCGGCTCCAACTACCGGCCGGCTGCCCGGCCTGCTAACCCGTTAAGCATTTCCCCGTCCTGCACACATTCCCTGGACCTGCTGGTGTGTTCTGCAGCTAACTGCACCCCTACGACCGGGCGGGAGGCTATGATTACTGGTCGGCTGCCCTGCCAGGTAACCGCTTAACCGATTCCCCGTTTGGTACTGAGTCCCTGGACCTGCTGGTGTGTTCTGCAGTTAACTGCACCCCTATGACCGGGCGGGAGGCTGTAATTACCGGCCGGCAGCCCTGCCTGCTAACTGGCTGCCCGTGTCCCCATTCTGTCCTTAGTCCTTGGACCTGCTGGTGTGTTCTGCAGCTAACTGCACCCCTATGGCAGGCCGGCATCCCTGCCTGCTGACCGGCTGCCCGTGTCCTCATTCTGTACTTAGTCCTTGGACCTGCTGGTGTGTTCTGCAGCTAACTGCACCCCTATGACCGGGCGGGAGGCTGTAATTACCGGCCGGCAGCCCTGCCTGCTGACCGGCTGCCCGTGTCCTCATTCTGTACTTAGTCCTTGGACCTGCTGGTGTGTTCTGCAGCTGACTGCGCCTCTATTACCCGGCGGGAGGCTATAATTACCGGTCGGCTGCCTTGTCTGCTAACTGGTTCACAGGTTCCCCTGTGCCGTACATATCCCGTGGACCAGCGGCTGTGTTCTGCAGCTCAGCGCACCTTTGCTACCATGCCGAAAGCCCTGAATAATGGCCGGCTACCCTGCCTGCTAACCGGTAAACCATTTGCCGCAAACCTAACCCCAGCCCTAAGCCTAACCGCTAACCCTAACCCGAACCCCGAGCCAACAATAAACTAGCCTTGTCCCCTTCCCCGACACGAACACCAAGCCAAGCCCCTAACTCTAACCCTACCCCTACCCCTGACACTTCCCCTAACCCTAACGCCCCAACCCTAACCCCAGCCCTAAGCCTAACCGCTAACCCTAACCCGAATAAAACTCCGGACCACCCGGGCGGACACCGAACACCCAGCCTTTCCCCGGTT
>JANJGN010003119.1:27500-32500 GCA_026770705.1 Isurus oxyrinchus
TAAAGTGTGACCGTTGCCTTAAAATGTTCTGAAAATCGTGTCCCCGAAATTCTCCGGGTACCCCGCCAATCCCCCCGGCCAACAATTGCACCCGAGAGGTGGGGCGGTAGCCCTACCGTCCAGGAGGCCTCAAAAGCCCGCAAAGCGCCATTTTGCCGTTTCCTCTTCGGGAGAACCGAAGGGAAATCATTAATGAGCTGGACGAGTACCATGCCAAAAATTGCAACCGACCCAGCCGTCGGGCCGATTCGCTACTCTCAGGGGGAATACCCCCACTGCGAGCCGGGCAAGAGCCTCGGATTCGACGCCATACGCTTCCGTCTGAGCACGGATTTTGTTCTCCCGGGCCCAGGAGACACTTTCCACGGCCGGCGAATGCAATCTGGGGTGCATTTTATTTATTAGTTACTGATTTCTCTTCCAAACTTGCCTCTGCCACAGACTAAGTCCAAATGGTTAATGATTTCTCCGCCACACTTGCCTCGCTGCCAGAGACTAAGTCCAAACGGTTAATGATTTCTCCGCCGCACTTGCCTCTCTGCCAGAGACGAAGTCCAAACGGTTAATGATTTCTCCGCCACACTTGCCTCGCTGCCAGAGACTAAGTCCAAATGGTTACTGATTTCTCCACTGCACTTGCCTCTGTGCCAGAGACGAAGTCCAAATGGTTAATGATTTCTGCACCACACTTGCCTCTCTGCCAGAGACGAAGTCCAAACGGTTCATGATTTCTCCGCCACACTTGCCTCGCTGCCAGAGACTAAGTCCAAATGGTTAATGATTTCTGCACCACACTTGCCTCGCTGCCAGAGACTAAGTCCAAATGGTTAATGATTTCTCCACTGCACTTGCCTCTGTGCCAGAGACGAAGTCCAAATGGTTAATGATTTCTGCACCACACTTGCCTCTCTGCCAGAGACGAAGTCCAAACGGTTAATGATTTCTCCGCCACACTTGCCTCGCTGCCAGAGACTAAGTCCAAATGGTTAATGATTTCTGCACCGCACTTGCCTCTCTGCCAGAGACGAAGTCCAAACGGTTAATGATTTCTCCGCCACACTTGCCTCGCTGCCAGAGACTAAGTCCAAATGGTTAATGATTTCTCCACTGCACTTGCCTCTGTGCCAGAGACGAAGTCCAAATGGTTAATGATTTCTGCACCACACTTGCCTCTCTGCCAGAGACGAAGTCCAAACGGTTAATGATTTCTCCGCCACACTTGCCTCGCTGCCAGAGACTAAGTCCAAATGGTTAATGATTTCTGCACCACACTTGCCTCGCTGCCAGAGACTAAGTCCAAATGGTTAATGATTTCTGCACCACACTTGCCTCTCTGCCAGAGACGAAGTCCAAACGGTTAATGATTTCTCCGCCACACTTGCCTCGCTGCCAGAGACTAAGTCCAAATGGTTAATGATTTCTCCACTGCACTTGCCTCTGTGCCAGAGACGAAGTCCAAATGGTTAATGATTTCTGCACCACACTTGCCTCTCTGCCAGAGACGAAGTCCAAACGGTTAATGATTTCTCCGCCACACTTGCCTCGCTGCCAGAGACTAAGTCCAAATGGTTAATGATTTCTGCACCACACTTGCCTCGCTGCCAGAGACTAAGTCCAAATGGTTAATGATTTCTCCACTGCACTTGCCTCTGTGCCAGAGACGAAGTCCAAATGGTTAATGATTTCTGCACCACACTTGCCTCTCTGCCAGAGACGAAGTCCAAATGGTTAATGATTTCTCAGGGCCACTGTCCCATTGGTTAGCCATTTCTCCAGAGGCTTACCGAGGCCAACCTGCGATATCTCGCGGACCCGGAGGCCCCGTTGCACGTCCTGCACATTCAGTCCGAGGTGCATTGGTTACCCATTTCTCCAGAAGCTTACCGAAGGCACACCGTCACACCTCGCGGGCCCCGAGGCCACTTTCCCCGGTGCGCAAATTCAATCCGAGGTGCATTGCCCTTAGCCGCCTTCTCCGGCCGGCTTCGGGTGCGTTTCCGGGGCTCCGACCGGGGCAAATCCGGTCCCCGGGGCCAGTGGGAGCCGTCCCCGGGCACGCCCGGGCTTCCGGTCGCCGCTTTCCGTGACCGACCGAAAGACGGTAAAAAATGCCGAAAATGACCAAAAATGGCCGACGGCGGGGCCTCCTGGTCGGTTAGGCGGCAGCCTGGATCGGTCCCTGCGGACCTGGAGGCTCGAGACGGCACTCGGAGCTGTCGACCGATTCTCGACTTGCCACCTCCTACCATTCTGCAGATACCCCGCCAACCCCCCCAGCCAGCAAATGCAGCCGAGATGTCGGTCGGTAGTCCAGCCGCCGAGGAGGCCTCGAAAGCCCGCGACACCTCCTTTCGCCGTTTCCCCATCGGGAGAACCGAGGGGAAATCATTATCTAGCTCCGGCAGCCCCCCTCCAACAATTGCAACCCGCCCCGTGGCCGGGCCGATTCGCCCCGCCTAGCGGGAATGCCTCCACCGGGGGCCCGGCAGAAGCTTCGGATCCGACCTCATGGACTTCCGTCTTGGCACGGATTTCGCTCACACGGGCCCAGGGGCCACTTCCCCCGGCCTTCGGACGCAGCCGGAGGTGCATCGGGCCGAAGCCGCCTTCCCGGCCGGCTTCCGGAGGTTTCCGGGGCAAACTCCGGTCCTCCCGGCGAGGGGGAGCCTTCCCCGTGCACGCCCGGGTGTCAGGCCGCCGCTTTTCTTGACCGGCCGAAAGAGGCGAAAAATGCCGAAAATGACCAAAAATGGCCGACGGCGGGGCCTCCCGGTCGGTTTGGCGGCAGCCTGGGTCGGTCCCTGCAGACCTGGAGGCTCGAGAAGGCACTTGGCGAAGTCGACCCATTCTCGATTTGCCACCTCCTCCTATTCTGCAGATAGCCCGCCAACCTCCACAGCCAGCAAATGCAACCGTCATTCAGGCCGACGACCCTCCGGTAGTCATACCGAGGAAGAGGCACCGAAGCCCCGCCAGGCCTTCCGGATTGCACCCGCTCCCCGACCGGTTCTTTTTCAAAAAAGGGCCCAGGAGCCCGGATTATTTTAGGACGCGCTCGGGACCGCCCTGAGGGACACCGAACACCCAACCTTTCCCCGGGTCGACCCTCCCCGCCTCGGCCACCGGGGGGGGTCGAACCGGATCACCGGTTAATGATTTCCCCCTGCTCGGACTCGGCTGTTTCTCAACCGCGCTTGCCCGGCTCGGCCCCCAGCCCCGGCCCCTCACGTGGGGGCCCTGAATACGCCCCCCGGCAGCCATCTTGGCCCGCCGGCCCGGTATTTCAGGCCGTTTCGACCCTTCCCTGCCCGCTGGCTGACTGGTTCACCATGTCCCCATTCTGCGCTTAGACTTTTCAGCTGCTCGGGATGCCGGCTGATGACGGCTCCCGTACGACCGGGCGGGCGGCTCCAACTACCGGCCGGCTGCCCGGCCTGCTAACCCGTTAAGCATTTCCCCGTCCTGCACACATTCCCTGGACCTGCTGGTGTGTTCTGCAGCTAACTGCACCCCTACGACCGGGCGGGAGGCTATGATTACTGGTCGGCTGCCCTGCCAGGTAACCGCTTAACCGATTCCCCGTTTGGTACTGAGTCCCTGGACCTGCTGGTGTGTTCTGCAGTTAACTGCACCCCTATGACCGGGCGGGAGGCTGTAATTACCGGCCGGCAGCCCTGCCTGCTAACTGGCTGCCCGTGTCCCCATTCTGTCCTTAGTCCTTGGACCTGCTGGTGTGTTCTGCAGCTAACTGCACCCCTATGGCAGGCCGGCATCCCTGCCTGCTGACCGGCTGCCCGTGTCCTCATTCTGTACTTAGTCCTTGGACCTGCTGGTGTGTTCTGCAGCTAACTGCACCCCTATGACCGGGCGGGAGGCTGTAATTACCGGCCGGCAGCCCTGCCTGCTGACCGGCTGCCCGTGTCCTCATTCTGTACTTAGTCCTTGGACCTGCTGGTGTGTTCTGCAGCTGACTGCGCCTCTATTACCCGGCGGGAGGCTATAATTACCGGTCGGCTGCCTTGTCTGCTAACTGGTTCACAGGTTCCCCTGTGCCGTACATATCCCGTGGACCAGCGGCTGTGTTCTGCAGCTCAGCGCACCTTTGCTACCATGCCGAAAGCCCTGAATAATGGCCGGCTACCCTGCCTGCTAACCGGTAAACCATTTGCCGCAAACCTAACCCCAGCCCTAAGCCTAACCGCTAACCCTAACCCGAACCCCGAGCCAACAATAAACTAGCCTTGTCCCCTTCCCCGACACGAACACCAAGCCAAGCCCCTAACTCTAACCCTACCCCTACCCCTGACACTTCCCCTAACCCTAACGCCCCAACCCTAACCCCAGCCCTAAGCCTAACCGCTAACCCTAACCCGAATAAAACTCCGGACCACCCGGGCGGACACCGAACACCCAGCCTTTCCCCGGTTCCACCCACCCCGCCTCGGCCACCAGGCTCGAACCGGCTGAATGGCCAACGATATCGCTCCTGCTCGGACTTTGCTCGCTTTAAATCGCGCTTGCGCGGCTCGGCCTCCAGGCACCGCCCCGTCACGTGCGACCGCTGAATACGCCCCCCGGCAGCCATCTTGGCCCGCCGCTCCGGTATTTCAGGCCGTTTTGACCCTTCCCTGCCCGCTGCCATGCATCCGCTTGCCGGTTAATGATTTCGCCGTTCTGCACCTCGACTTTTGAGCAGCTCGGCAAGCGAAATGCTGACAGCACCCGGAGTATCGGGCCTTCGGCCAACCGCCTGCCCGGCCTCCAGGCACCGCCCCTCTCACGTGGTGACTGTGAATCCGCCCCGCCCCCGGTTGCCATTTTTTCCTTGCCGCCTCGATATTTTAAGCCGTTTCACCCTTTCCCTGCCGGCTTGCTGACAGGTTAATGATTTCCCCATTCCGCGCTTAAGACTTTTCAGCTGCTCGGGATGCCGGCTGCTGACTGCACCCGTACTACCGGCCGGCTGACCTTCCTGCTGACCGGTTCACCATTTCCACGTC
>JANJGN010003119.1:45000-50980 GCA_026770705.1 Isurus oxyrinchus
TCCGCCACACTTGCCTCGCTGCCAGAGACTAAGTCCAAATGGTTACTGATTTCTCCACTGCACTTGCCTCTGTGCCAGAGACGAAGTCCAAATGGTTAATGATTTCTGCACCACACTTGCCTCTCTGCCAGAGACGAAGTCCAAACGGTTCATGATTTCTCCGCCACACTTGCCTCGCTGCCAGAGACTAAGTCCAAATGGTTAATGATTTCTGCACCACACTTGCCTCGCTGCCAGAGACTAAGTCCAAATGGTTAATGATTTCTCCACTGCACTTGCCTCTGTGCCAGAGACGAAGTCCAAATGGTTAATGATTTCTGCACCACACTTGCCTCTCTGCCAGAGACGAAGTCCAAACGGTTAATGATTTCTCCGCCACACTTGCCTCGCTGCCAGAGACTAAGTCCAAATGGTTAATGATTTCTGCACCGCACTTGCCTCTCTGCCAGAGACGAAGTCCAAACGGTTAATGATTTCTCCGCCACACTTGCCTCGCTGCCAGAGACTAAGTCCAAATGGTTAATGATTTCTCCACTGCACTTGCCTCTGTGCCAGAGACGAAGTCCAAATGGTTAATGATTTCTGCACCACACTTGCCTCTCTGCCAGAGACGAAGTCCAAACGGTTAATGATTTCTCCGCCACACTTGCCTCGCTGCCAGAGACTAAGTCCAAATGGTTAATGATTTCTGCACCACACTTGCCTCGCTGCCAGAGACTAAGTCCAAATGGTTAATGATTTCTGCACCACACTTGCCTCTCTGCCAGAGACGAAGTCCAAACGGTTAATGATTTCTCCGCCACACTTGCCTCGCTGCCAGAGACTAAGTCCAAATGGTTAATGATTTCTCCACTGCACTTGCCTCTGTGCCAGAGACGAAGTCCAAATGGTTAATGATTTCTGCACCACACTTGCCTCTCTGCCAGAGACGAAGTCCAAACGGTTAATGATTTCTCCGCCACACTTGCCTCGCTGCCAGAGACTAAGTCCAAATGGTTAATGATTTCTGCACCACACTTGCCTCGCTGCCAGAGACTAAGTCCAAATGGTTAATGATTTCTCCACTGCACTTGCCTCTGTGCCAGAGACGAAGTCCAAATGGTTAATGATTTCTGCACCACACTTGCCTCTCTGCCAGAGACGAAGTCCAAATGGTTAATGATTTCTCAGGGCCACTGTCCCATTGGTTAGCCATTTCTCCAGAGGCTTACCGAGGCCAACCTGCGATATCTCGCGGACCCGGAGGCCCCGTTGCACGTCCTGCACATTCAGTCCGAGGTGCATTGGTTACCCATTTCTCCAGAAGCTTACCGAAGGCACACCGTCACACCTCGCGGGCCCCGAGGCCACTTTCCCCGGTGCGCAAATTCAATCCGAGGTGCATTGCCCTTAGCCGCCTTCTCCGGCCGGCTTCGGGTGCGTTTCCGGGGCTCCGACCGGGGCAAATCCGGTCCCCGGGGCCAGTGGGAGCCGTCCCCGGGCACGCCCGGGCTTCCGGTCGCCGCTTTCCGTGACCGACCGAAAGACGGTAAAAAATGCCGAAAATGACCAAAAATGGCCGACGGCGGGGCCTCCTGGTCGGTTAGGCGGCAGCCTGGATCGGTCCCTGCGGACCTGGAGGCTCGAGACGGCACTCGGAGCTGTCGACCGATTCTCGACTTGCCACCTCCTACCATTCTGCAGATACCCCGCCAACCCCCCCAGCCAGCAAATGCAGCCGAGATGTCGGTCGGTAGTCCAGCCGCCGAGGAGGCCTCGAAAGCCCGCGACACCTCCTTTCGCCGTTTCCCCATCGGGAGAACCGAGGGGAAATCATTATCTAGCTCCGGCAGCCCCCCTCCAACAATTGCAACCCGCCCCGTGGCCGGGCCGATTCGCCCCGCCTAGCGGGAATGCCTCCACCGGGGGCCCGGCAGAAGCTTCGGATCCGACCTCATGGACTTCCGTCTTGGCACGGATTTCGCTCACACGGGCCCAGGGGCCACTTCCCCCGGCCTTCGGACGCAGCCGGAGGTGCATCGGGCCGAAGCCGCCTTCCCGGCCGGCTTCCGGAGGTTTCCGGGGCAAACTCCGGTCCTCCCGGCGAGGGGGAGCCTTCCCCGTGCACGCCCGGGTGTCAGGCCGCCGCTTTTCTTGACCGGCCGAAAGAGGCGAAAAATGCCGAAAATGACCAAAAATGGCCGACGGCGGGGCCTCCCGGTCGGTTTGGCGGCAGCCTGGGTCGGTCCCTGCAGACCTGGAGGCTCGAGAAGGCACTTGGCGAAGTCGACCCATTCTCGATTTGCCACCTCCTCCTATTCTGCAGATAGCCCGCCAACCTCCACAGCCAGCAAATGCAACCGTCATTCAGGCCGACGACCCTCCGGTAGTCATACCGAGGAAGAGGCACCGAAGCCCCGCCAGGCCTTCCGGATTGCACCCGCTCCCCGACCGGTTCTTTTTCAAAAAAGGGCCCAGGAGCCCGGATTATTTTAGGACGCGCTCGGGACCGCCCTGAGGGACACCGAACACCCAACCTTTCCCCGGGTCGACCCTCCCCGCCTCGGCCACCGGGGGGGGTCGAACCGGATCACCGGTTAATGATTTCCCCCTGCTCGGACTCGGCTGTTTCTCAACCGCGCTTGCCCGGCTCGGCCCCCAGCCCCGGCCCCTCACGTGGGGGCCCTGAATACGCCCCCCGGCAGCCATCTTGGCCCGCCGGCCCGGTATTTCAGGCCGTTTCGACCCTTCCCTGCCCGCTGGCTGACTGGTTCACCATGTCCCCATTCTGCGCTTAGACTTTTCAGCTGCTCGGGATGCCGGCTGATGACGGCTCCCGTACGACCGGGCGGGCGGCTCCAACTACCGGCCGGCTGCCCGGCCTGCTAACCCGTTAAGCATTTCCCCGTCCTGCACACATTCCCTGGACCTGCTGGTGTGTTCTGCAGCTAACTGCACCCCTACGACCGGGCGGGAGGCTATGATTACTGGTCGGCTGCCCTGCCAGGTAACCGCTTAACCGATTCCCCGTTTGGTACTGAGTCCCTGGACCTGCTGGTGTGTTCTGCAGTTAACTGCACCCCTATGACCGGGCGGGAGGCTGTAATTACCGGCCGGCAGCCCTGCCTGCTAACTGGCTGCCCGTGTCCCCATTCTGTCCTTAGTCCTTGGACCTGCTGGTGTGTTCTGCAGCTAACTGCACCCCTATGGCAGGCCGGCATCCCTGCCTGCTGACCGGCTGCCCGTGTCCTCATTCTGTACTTAGTCCTTGGACCTGCTGGTGTGTTCTGCAGCTAACTGCACCCCTATGACCGGGCGGGAGGCTGTAATTACCGGCCGGCAGCCCTGCCTGCTGACCGGCTGCCCGTGTCCTCATTCTGTACTTAGTCCTTGGACCTGCTGGTGTGTTCTGCAGCTGACTGCGCCTCTATTACCCGGCGGGAGGCTATAATTACCGGTCGGCTGCCTTGTCTGCTAACTGGTTCACAGGTTCCCCTGTGCCGTACATATCCCGTGGACCAGCGGCTGTGTTCTGCAGCTCAGCGCACCTTTGCTACCATGCCGAAAGCCCTGAATAATGGCCGGCTACCCTGCCTGCTAACCGGTAAACCATTTGCCGCAAACCTAACCCCAGCCCTAAGCCTAACCGCTAACCCTAACCCGAACCCCGAGCCAACAATAAACTAGCCTTGTCCCCTTCCCCGACACGAACACCAAGCCAAGCCCCTAACTCTAACCCTACCCCTACCCCTGACACTTCCCCTAACCCTAACGCCCCAACCCTAACCCCAGCCCTAAGCCTAACCGCTAACCCTAACCCGAATAAAACTCCGGACCACCCGGGCGGACACCGAACACCCAGCCTTTCCCCGGTTCCACCCACCCCGCCTCGGCCACCAGGCTCGAACCGGCTGAATGGCCAACGATATCGCTCCTGCTCGGACTTTGCTCGCTTTAAATCGCGCTTGCGCGGCTCGGCCTCCAGGCACCGCCCCGTCACGTGCGACCGCTGAATACGCCCCCCGGCAGCCATCTTGGCCCGCCGCTCCGGTATTTCAGGCCGTTTTGACCCTTCCCTGCCCGCTGCCATGCATCCGCTTGCCGGTTAATGATTTCGCCGTTCTGCACCTCGACTTTTGAGCAGCTCGGCAAGCGAAATGCTGACAGCACCCGGAGTATCGGGCCTTCGGCCAACCGCCTGCCCGGCCTCCAGGCACCGCCCCTCTCACGTGGTGACTGTGAATCCGCCCCGCCCCCGGTTGCCATTTTTTCCTTGCCGCCTCGATATTTTAAGCCGTTTCACCCTTTCCCTGCCGGCTTGCTGACAGGTTAATGATTTCCCCATTCCGCGCTTAAGACTTTTCAGCTGCTCGGGATGCCGGCTGCTGACTGCACCCGTACTACCGGCCGGCTGACCTTCCTGCTGACCGGTTCACCATTTCCACGTCCTGGACACATTCCCTGGACCTGCTGGCGTCTTCTGCAGTTTACTGCACCCGTATTACCCGGCGGGAGGCTGTAATTAACGGTCGGCTGCGCTGCCTGTTGTCTGGTTCACCATTTCCCCTTCATTACCCACTCTCAGCAGCGGCTGGGCTGTTCTGCAGCTAACGGCAGCCGTAGTACCGCGTGGACGGCTCCGATTACCGGCCGGCTGCCCTGCCTGCTAACCGGTTAACCATTTCCCCTTCAGTACTTACTCTCAGCAGCCGCTTGGCTGCTCTGCAGCTACATGCAGCCGTACTACCGGGCGGGCGGGCGGGCGGGCGGGCGGCTTAAATTACCTGCCGGCTGCCGTGTCTGCTAACTGGTTGCCCGCTTTTTACATCGCACGTGGACCAGCTGGTGTGCTCTGCATCTTAGTGCACCCTTATAAGCGGGCCGGAGAGCCGGATTAACGGTCGGCTACCCTGCCTAGTAACCAGTTAACCATTTGCCGCAACCCGAAGCCTAACCCCTAACCCTAACCCGTACCCTAACCCCTAACCCCCTGAAACTTACCCAAACCCCATCCCCGACCCCAACACCAACACTCACAATCCCGGCTACCAATCCGCCGCCTTCGCCACCATTCCCGCGCCGGCACACTCTTGCAACGCCACCAACATCAACCCTCTTCCAGCCCCCAGCCTTCCCTAACAAAACAGCCTCTCCACCCAACACCGACCCCAATCCACTCTGCCCATCCGGCAATGGCGACGCTCTGCCCGGCCAACACCGCCACATCCACCCGCTTGCTGCTCGGACCTCCCACGCCCTCGCTAAGCCTATGCCTTACAAGCTGACAATCCCTTCCAGCTCACCGCACCCGAAACCCCCTTGCCAGCCATTCAACCCCGTTAACTCCCGCCCTTCCATCATCACCGACCCAAATCCACATTCCCACCCCGCCCAAGAGCTGCTCTGGCACGGCCACGCTCCCCAGATTGCCCCCCTTAGGCGTATATTAAGCCCGCCTCCACTCATTAGAGCCAAACCGCGCGGAAAAGTGACGGGGGAAATCATTAACCAGTCTCACCTGAGCAAAGGGGAAATCATTAACCAATTCAGCTTGCAGGGTAAATCATTAACCAGGTACACTTTAATTTGCTGCCTTCCTTCATCACCGAAACGATTCCAATTCCCACCCCCTTCAAGAGCTCTGCTAGGACGGCATCGTGCCCCAGGTTGCTCCCCTTAGGCGTATATTAAGCCCGCCTCCACTGATTAGAGGCAAGCCGCGCGGAGAAGTGACCGGGGAAATCATTAACCGGTTTGACTTGACGAAGTGGGAAATCATTAACCAATGCTGCCCAGACAACAGGGGAACTCATAAACCAATTCGACCTAGACAGCAGGGGAACTCACAAACCAATTCTGCCCAGACCACAGGGGGAAATCAGCAACCGCTGGCTCCTCAGAGACGAAGAGAGAACTAATCAACCGATCACGCCTGTCTGTCTAAATGGCCAACTCATTAACCGACACAGAGGACAAATCATTAACCGGGTCACTTTGAAAT
>JANJGN010003120.1:0-47500 GCA_026770705.1 Isurus oxyrinchus
GGGATGTGGGTGTGGGGGATGGGTGGGTGCAGGGTGGGGACGTGGGTGTGGGGGATGGGTGGGTGCAGGGTGTGGGTGTGGGGGGGTGGGGATGTGGGTGTGGGGGATGGGTGGGTGCAGGGTGGGGACGTGGGTGTGGGGGATGGGTGGGTGCAGGGTGGGGTGCGGGTGTGGGGGATGGGTGGGGACGTGGTTGTGGGAGATGGGTGGGTGCGGGGGGTGGGGACGTGGGTGTGGGGGATGGGTGGGTGCAGGGTGTGGGGGATGGGTGGGTGCAGGGTGTGGGGGATGGGTGGGGACGTGGTTGTGGGAGATGGGTGGGTGCGGGGGGTGGGGACGTGGGTGTGGGGGATGGGTGGGTGCAGGGTGGGGACGTGGATGTGGGGGATGGGTGGGTGCAGGGTGTTGGGGGGGGGGTGGGGACGTGGGTGTGGGGGATGGGTGGGGACGTGGGTGTGGGGGATGGGTTGGGGGGGGTGGGGTGGTGGTAGTTCATCCAGGACAAGGGGGCAGAACCTTAAAACTCGAGCCAGGCCGTTCAGGGGGTGACACAGAGGGGAGAGGGAATCTGGAACTCTCTCCCCCCCACCCAACCCCACTCCATCCCACCCAAAAGCTGTCGAGTTTGGGGAGGGGTCAACTGATGATGTCAACGCTGAGATTGACCAGCCCTTGTTGGGTAAGGGGGATTAAATATTTCCAGAACCAAGTCGGTAAAAGTTGGAGTTAAGATACATACGATGATCTCATCGAGTGACAGTAAAGGCTCGAGGGGCCGAGTGGCCTTTTCCTGTTTGTTTCCTTCTTGTGTTTACTAAGAGCCCTTGGGCTTTTATTGAATTGGCGCAGTGTTGGTGGCCGGGGGGAGGCTGTCCTTACTCCAGGCAGGACTCATACAGGAACTCAGACTGAGTGTGACATTGCAGATTCTAAACACTGAGAAAATTCCCCTGTCAGAAGATGGTCGACAAATTCCAGATAATACAATAACACTGAATCACCTCAGCATCGAGGAAGTTTCAGCCTTGACTGTAAATACATTTCCAAAGAAATTTAAGGAATTAACCTGCGTGCATCTGCTTTCCTGTCAGCGTTTGCTGCCACTTCAGCTCGGTGACTGAACTCTGTGCCTTGCAGCCAGACATAGCTGCAAATGACAGGGTGTCTTATGACCCCCCCACCACCACCACCACCACCCCCATTTCCCCTTTCAGATACCAGCTTCAGAGTCAGACCATCTGGCAGCACAGGAGGAGGCCAGTCAGCCCATCGTGCCTGTGCTGGCTCTCTGAACGATCGACCCAATTAGGCCCCACAAACCCGTCACCCCCCCCCCCCACCCACCACCACCACCCCCCGCCCCGCTCTTTCCCCCGCAGCCCTCAAAAATTATTCCCCTGCGAGTGTTTATCTAACTCCCCCTTTTGAACCTTACCCTACTGAATCTGCTTCCACCGCCCTTTCAGACAGCGCCTTCCAGATCACAACAACTCGCTGTGTGTAAAAAATAAAAAAATTCCCCTCATCTCCCCCTCTGGGTCTTTTACCAATTCTCTTCAATCTGAGTCCCTCTGGTTACCGACCCTCCTGCCGCTGGAAACAGTTTCTCCTCATTTACTCTATCAAAAACCCCTCCTGATTTTGAACGCCTCGATTCAATCTCCCCCTTAACATTCTCTGCTCTCTGGCGAACAACCCCCTCCCCGGCTTGTCCCGTCTCTCCGCCAACCTGAAGGCCCTCATCACTGGTACCGGTCTAGTAGATCTCCTACAAACCATCTCCAAGATGTTGACCTCCTTTATAAAATATGCTGACCAAACTCGAGCTGGGACCAAACTAGTTAAAAAAAACCTTCTTCACTGCCAGAAATCCTCTCTGGCGCTGAAAATTTACTATTACAAGCGTGGAGGCTCATCCCTTCGGATTTTAATTGTTGTTGGGGATTTGAAAAATAAAGTAATTTGCTATTTAACTTTTTGTTTTCCTTTCTGTCTCTTTTGGTTTCCTTAATTTTACTTTCTTTATTTAACTTTTTACATCGGATTTTGCCTTGAATTAAGAATTCTAATTGACACTTTCTATTTTATACTCTGCGTGCCCTCAGTGAGGAGTTCTCAGTCGGATTGGCTAAAGAGAGCTACTTTTACTGCCCAGCCCACACACACCACATCTCCACAGAGGATGCCGTGCTGAAATAACTTTCCAGTTACCGTCAGCTTTATTCATACTGCCTAGGGCCACATAATGTTGGAGGACGTGCGAGAAACAGCGAGGGCCAATCCCTCGATGCTGACTGCAATATATCCAGGCCTGGCTGTTGACTTTTAAAGGGGGTAATGTTAGCAGATGGCGCGAGGCAGGTCACGCGAGGTGGTCTCGGGCGAGTGCCCTGACATCATCCCGCGCCCGCGGACACGCACAGAAGCCTCAATTGCGCCCGCCGACAATCAGGAGGACAATGGAGCCCAGTGTCAGCCCCTTGACAATTGTCGGCCATTGTACATAGCCCGTCCAGCCTTAGGGGTTGGCGTTCGGTCAAACCGGCGGGGTCAGCTGGGTGGGGTGGAAATCAGGGAGTCAAACTGCACTCGCACAGACCCTCAAGTAGCCCCACTTACTGACTCTCAGGGTTACCGAAGGCTGCATTAGCCATGCCTCCACACCAGCCCCCCCCCACCCCCACCAGCCACCTCTACCCCATTAAAAAGGAACACCCCTGGAAATTGGCCTCATTGGGATGGACTGGGTCTACCCCGCCTTGCTCCCATTGCCTGTTGGGGACAGGCTCCGGCATCTCCACACCGGCCCCTGAATTGGACGGAGTGGTTCTCGAAAAGCGAGCGAGGGAGCGTCTCGACGGTCGTTCATTTCTATAGCGCCTTTCATCGACGCTCGTCCATCCCCCACCTCCCTCCTACCCGGACGTTCCAAAACGCTGCACAGCCGGTGAAGTGCTTTTTAGAAATGCAGTCGCTGTGGTAAATGTGGAAAACGCGGCTGCCAATTTGTGCACAGCAAGATCCCGCAATCACCCAACATGATAACAGCCAGATTTTGTCATTTTTTTTTTAAAATGGGCCTGAATTTTCAGCTTGGAGGGTGGGCTGGCCTGGGATCGGCCGGGAGACAGACCCCCGACAGCAATCGCCACCCAACCCTCCCCCCGCAACCCCCCCCCACACCCCCACCACCGCCGACACGCGATTCCACGCTGGCTGGCCAATTAACGGGTAGAGCCGGCGTGGTACGCACCACTGGAAAGCTCAGCGCCACCTGCCGGGGCGGGAAGAGGGCTGGGCGTGGACGTCAGCGCGGGCTTGGACCAGCGCCGACAGGGAGCTCCCCGAAGGCCGAGAGAGAGCTGCCTCAGGGAACCGAAGGCCCGAAACGGCCAAACTAAAGCTGGAGCGAAAAGTGTCCCGGGCGTCAGAATCGGTCACCTGAGAACTCGACCAATGGAAATGCTGCCCCACGGAAATTTATTCATGTTTCGTTTCCGTCCCGCCCGTGGATGAGGTTTGAGGACAAAGGTAAAGGCCGATTCACCCATCTGCCAACCGTAAGGTTGGTCGGGCCAGGTGAAACGACAGATAATCGCACTGTTAACGGGCTTAATTGCCCCCTTAAATGCGGCTTCTGTGTGCGGCGAACAAGCGAAGATATCGCACGAGCGTGGGATAGCGACAGAACGCTTGCCCGATGTCATCTCGCGCGATTTCAGCCAGTGATGTTGGTTGGGGGATAAGTATCAGCCCAGGGTGGTGAACGCCATTACTGTTAACTCTGTTCCTCTCTCCACAGGCCCTGCCAGACAGGCTGAGCAATTCCAGCATTTCCTGTTTTAATTTCAGGTTCCCATCATCCGCCGTGCTTTCCTTCTCTCAGAGCATGCAGAACTCCCCTGGGTGTTTTCAAAAAAAAGGTCCCTGGGATCCTTCCTGTGCCCCTCAGAACGCATCCGAAACACGCAGCTCCGACAGTGCAGCACTCCCTCGGTACTGACCCTCTGACAGTGCAGCACTCCCTCAGTACTGACCATCTGAGAGTGCAGCACTCCCTCAGTACTGACCCTCCAACAGTGCAGCACTCCCTCAGTACTGATCATCTGACAGTGCAGCACTCCCTCGGTACTGACCCTCTGACAGTGCAGCACTCCCTCGGTACTGACCCTCTGACAGTGCAGCACTCCCTCGGTACTGACCCTCTGACAGTGCAGCACTCCCTCGGTACTGACCCTCTGACAGTGCAGCACTCCCTCAGTACTGACCCTCCGACAGTGCAGCACTCCCTCGGTACTGACCCTCCGACAGTGCAGCACTCCCTCAGTACTGACCCTCCGACAGTGCAGCACTCCCTCGGTACTGACCCTCTGACAGTGCAACACTCCCTCAGTACTGACCCTCCGACAGTGCAGCACTCCCTCAGTACTGACCTTCTGACAGGGCAGCACTCCCTCAGTAATGACCCTCTGCCATTGCAGCACTCCCTCAGTAATGACCCTCTGCCATTGCAGCACTCCCTTAGTACTGACCCTCTGACAGTGCAGCACTCCCTCAGTACTGACCCTCTGACAGTGCAGCGCTCCCTCAGTACTGACCCTCTGACAGTGCAGAGCTCCCTCAGTACTGACTCTCCGAGCATGAGGTGCCAGTCAAGCAGGGCTGCTTTGTCCTGGACGGTGTTGAGCTTCTTGAGTGTTGTGGGAGCTGCACACATCCAAGCAAGTGGGGAGTATTCCATCGCACTCCTAACTTGTGCCTTGTAGATGGTGGACAGGCTTTGGGGAGTCAGGAGGTAAGTTACTTACCGCAGGATTCCCAGCCTCTGACCTGCTCTTGTAGCCACAGTATTTATATGGCTGGTCCAGTTCAGTTTCTGGTCAATGGTAACTCCCAGGACGTTGATCGTGGGGGATTCAGTGATGGTAATGCCATTGAATGTCAAAGGAAGATGGTTAGATTCTCTCTTGTTGGATATGGTCATTGCCTGGCACTTGTGTGGCGTGAATGTTACTTGCCACTGGTCAGCCCAAGCCTGGGTAATGTCTAGGTCTTACTGCACGTGGGCACAGGGCGCAAGTCTCTGGAGTGGGACTTGAAGCCACAAACGTTTGACTCAGAGACAAGAGTGCTACCTACCGAGACACAGCTGGCATCAAAAAGAATGGCATCCTGTTGAAGTGTTGTTTAGTTGACAAGCGTGGCAGCCAATTATCACGCAGCAAGATCCCACAAACGAGATAAAGCGTCCAACTAATCCGTTGTTGGTCTCGGTTGCTTGAGGGAGGAAGTGACGAGATCTGCCCTATTTGCCTCAGTCCCTGGTAGGGCTGCAGTCCTGAGGGGATGCTGCGTTGCCAGAGGCACTGTCCATTGAAGCTGCCAATGCCAGGCTCGGATGGCGTCCCCGCTGAGCAGCCAGTCATGGCTGGGCACCGGCCTCGAACCAGTCGCATGCCAATGTTCCGTTACCCGTGCCAGTGCACTAATGTGCCATCGGGCAAGCTGTCGGAAGCTAGGAACACCCTCGACCTGCCAATGTGCCAGTAATTACATTGCCAAGGCCCAGTAACAATCACCCTGTCAACCGGCAGCTACATTGTGTAGCAATTCCGTTGTTAAGACAAGGGTTTGTCGAAATGTGTGATGAGCGTTGGCTTGCCCATAAATGTGGGTGGCTGTAACACCACAGTGCGGAGAGAGGCTGGGGTAGTCCGCTACGCCAAAGAGCTGTCTTCACCAGCTCGAGGTAAGAGACTAGTTTTGAGCTCATTCATCCATGACAAGCACTTATTGTGACCAGCAAAGGCTCAGTCTCAGGGGCCAATGGGGGTGGTGGGGTATCGCCGCTATCGCTACAACAACAACCTTCCATTCGCGCAGCCCCTCTGACTGGGTTACCCCACCACCACCACCACCACCCCATCAACCCAACCCTGCCCACCGCACACCACACAGAATTCGACCATGAGCCACTTCGAGAAACAACGGTTAAGGACCACTCCAAAGCCAAAGACTTGCCAACTCTGGGCAGACTGCACGCCGACAGCTCTCGGTGCGTGGGGAGGACCCAGCTGCCCCGGGCGACGGCCAACCCGCGCGTCACGCCCCGGCACCGTCGGCGCCTCCTCCCCCCCTCTCGCAGCCAATCGGAAAGCCAACAGGCAGCCTGCTGCCCGATTGGCTGTGACTCAAACCTCGCCCCCCCCACCCCCCATCAGCCATTTTTTGCATTCTAATAAGATCAGCACATAACATGGGAATGCAGTTAGAGTGCAGCGGCATTAGCGGTTACGTTACCGGACTAGCAACACGGTGACCTGGGCTTACAATCCCTGACGGCGCAAGTTCAAAACCCAGCACGCCAAATCGGTTCAAAATTCAATTAATTTTGGAGATTAAGAGCTAATGGCGAACATGGAAATGATTGTTGTTAAAAGCCCCATCCAGTTCGTTGATACCCCCTTTCAGGAAGGGGAACCTGTCTCCCTTGACCCGGTCTGGCCTACACATGACTCCAGACCCCACGGCGATGAGCAAATGAAACCTTTCCTTTTTTAAAATAAAAATGAACAATTTTCCTGAGTGCTCCTACAGTTTTCCTTCTTTTTAACTTTTCGCCTTGCATTATCACATTCATCTGCTCCATAAGCCATGCTGCTGGTGGGATCTTGCTGTGCTCACTGGCATTATGGGGGGGGAGAGGTGGGGAATGAGGGGGGGGCAACGAGGGGGAGAGGGGAGAATGAGGGGGAGGGGGGAACGAGGGGGGAACAAGGGGGGAATGAGGGGGAGGGGAGGGGGGAATGAGGGTGAGATTGGGAGAGAGGGAGAGGTGGAGGGGGAGAGGTGGAGGTGGAGGGGAGGGGAGAGGGGAGGGGGAGAGGGGGGAACGAGGGGGGAACAAGGGGGGAATGAGGGGGAGGGGAGGGGCGAATGAGGGTGAGATTGGGAGAGAGGGAGAGGTGGAGGGGGAGAGGTGGAGGTGGAGGGGAGGGGAGACGCGAGGGGGAGAGGGGGGGAACGAGGGGGAGGGGGAACGAGGGGGAGGGGGAGAGGGGAATGAGGGGAGGGGGAGAGGGGGGAACAAGGGGGAGGGGGAGAGGGGGGAACGAGGGGGAGGGGGAGAGGGGAATGAGGGGAGGGGGAGAGGGGGGAACAAGGGGGAGGGGGGTAGAGGGGGGAATGAGGGGAGGGGGAGGGGGATAGGGGGAACGAGGGGGGAATGAGGGGGAGACCCCACCCAGGAGACGCAACCCACCCACTCCCCTACTCCATAGTTGTCTCCTGGCTCACCAAATTCGCCCAGAGGATGATAAGCCCCCTGGCGAGGGGCGGGCAGAGGGTATTGTGAAAAAGGTTGGCAGCACCGAACACACACACACACACACACACACACAAACTGGGGTCACAAGAGAGCGACTGCACACAAGCCGGGGAAGGCTCCAAGAGGAGAGGGACATACCTTGCCCAGGGTCCTCTTCACTCAGAAACACCCCGCAGAGGCTCTGGTGCGAACTTGCTCCTGAGTGGGACCTTTAAGCGCTCGGACACTTCAATCGCTCCCTCACACCGTATGCAAGAGAGGAATGTTCCTCTGCGCGGGGTATTTTGTACGCTGTCTGTATCAGGTGAAATCCCAGTTTAAAGCAGGAAGCGACACATCAGCTGATTGCTCGGATTTGGACAGTCAGAGATAAATCCCCCACCAGTTCAACTCCTTTCTCTTTCTCTTTCCCTGTCTGTGTACAGCCAGCACATCGATGGAGCATCCCAGAATCCAGATGGCTGCCAGGGATTTGAAGAAACATTTTAACGTGCACGATTCAACTTCTGAGGTGAAGCCAAAGGAAATCAGACAAATTTGGGGGGGGGGGGGGGGGGGGTGGAGATGTATGCTTCTGCTGTCTGCAGGAGCTGACCCACCACCCCCACCCCCAACCCCCCACCCCGCCAACCCCCGCAGAAGGAGTTGGGATCCAGTCCGATGTAGGGTTCCAGTGCCAAGGACAAACAAGGACTGGCTGAGTCCTGACCACAGGAGCTAAGCCAAGAGAGAGAGAGAGGGAGGGAGGGAGGGGGGGAATCAATCACGCACACAAATAATCTGCTCCCTGTCACATTTGCTGCTTGTGGGATCTTTCTGTGCCCACGGCCACCACGGGAGTGGAAAGGGGAAGGGAGTGCACACGCCGGGTCTCCTAGCTCAGTGTTTAGCCCTCAACTTAGCACATCACTAAAAATAAAATGCAGAAACTCAAATTAACTGTCCTTTCTCACATTGCCTTTTCCCACTTCTTTGAATCTTGCTGTGCATAGGTTGTCTAGCGGCCCCCTTCCCCCAAAAAAGGGCAACAGCCAAAAGTACTTCAGTAGGCTGTAAAACACACTGGGGCAGGCTGAGAACGTGGAAGGTGCTATAGAAATGCAAGTGCTTATATATTATAAATAGAATATAGATGTCTATGTATCTAAACACACACACACACATATATATATATATATATACATATATATAATATATGTATATATACATATATACTGCGAAGATGTCTACCCCAGCGGGTGAGTCTAGGGATAGAGGGGGGGTGGTCACAATTTCAGGATAAGATGTCAGCCATTTGGGACTGAGATGGGGAGAAATTTCCTCCCTCAGAGAGTGGTGGAACTTTGGAATTCCCTACCCCCGACAGCTGTAGATGCTCAGTCGCTAACTATGTTCAAGACTGAGATCGATAGAGTTTTGGGCACTGGCGGATAGGGCAGGAAAGCGGAGTTGACCGAGAAGATCAGCCATGTTGGTATTGAGTGGGGAGCAGGTGAGAGGGGCTGAATGGCCTCCTCCTGCTTCTGATGTTCTTACACTTAAGCTACATAACTGTATCTCACCAATTCTTTATCTTCTGGAAATGAGGGAGGTGGATTATTTCAATACTCCCAGATAAATCAAATCCACAAGTTAAATTGCAAATGCAGGGGTAATACTCCAATATTGTCAGTGGGCACACAGGTGAAAGCACTTTACAAAAAGTGTTAATTAACCCCATAGTGATAAAATTGCCCCTTAATTCTTCCTCCAATCAACCTCATCAAACACTCCCAGGAGAGGTACAGCACGGGGTTAGATACAGAGTAAACCTCCCTCTACACCGTCCACATCAAACACTCCCAGGACAGGTACAGCACAGGGTTAGACATGGAGTAATGCTCCTTCTACACTGTCCCCATCAAACACTCCCAGGACAGGTACAGCACGGAGTTAGATACAGAGTAAAGCTCCCTCTACACTGTCCCCATCAAACATTCCCAGGACAGGTACAGCACAGGGTTAGATACAGAATCATAAAATTGTTATGGTGCAGACAGAGGCCATTCGGTCCATCGTGTCTACACTGGCTCTCTGAGCATTTTAACTTAGTGCCAATCTCTTGCCTTTCCCCATAATCCTGCACATTGATTCTATTTATATAATCACCCAATGCCCTCTTGAACACCTCAATTGAACCTGCCTCCACCACAGTTCCAGGGAATACATTCCAATCCCTAACCACTCACTGTGTGAAAAAGTTTTTTCTCACCTCGCATTTGCTTCTTTTGCAAAACACTTTAAACTTGTGCCCTCTTGTTCTCGATCCGCTGGCGAGTGGGACCAGTTTCTCCCTATCTACTCTGTCCAGGCCCCTCGCGATTTTGAAAACTTCTATCAAGTCTCCTCTCAGCCTTCTCCTCTCCAAGGAGAACAGTCCCAACCTCTCCAATCTTTCCTGATAACTGAAGTGTCTCATCCCTGGAACCATTCTCGTAAATCTCTTCTGCACTCTCTCCAACATGTTCACATCCTTCCTACAGTGTGGCACCCCAGAGCTGTGCACAATACTCCAGCTGAGGTCTAACCAGTGTCTTATATAAGTTCATCATAATCTTCCTGCTTTTGTACTCTTTGGCCCTATTAATGAAGCTTAAAGTACTGTATGCTTTAGAAACAGCTCTCTCTGCCTATCCTGCCATCTTCAATGACTTATATACATATGCACCCAGGTCTCTCTGCTCCTGCACACCCTTCAGAACAGTATCCTTTATTTTCTACTGTCTCTCCATGTTCTTCGTACCAAAGTGTATCACCTCACACCTCTCCGCATTGAACTTTGTCTGCCACCTCTCTGCCCACTCCACCATGTGTCAATGTCCTTTTGAAGTTCAAAACTGTCCTCCGCACTGTTTACAATCCTCCCAAGGTTTGTGTCATCCGCAAACTTTCCAATTGTCCCCTGCACACCAAGATCAAGATCATTTATAAAAATCAGGAAAAGCAAGGGTCCCAGTACCAGCCGCTGGGGAACTCCAGTACAAACCTTCCTCCAGCCCGAAAAGTACCCATTAACTATTACTCGATGTTTCCTATCCCTCGGCCAATTTTGTACCTATGTCGCTACAGTCCCTTTTTCTTCCATGACCTAAAACTTCCCTCACATGTCGGTTGTGTGGCACTGTATCGACCGCTTTTTGGAAGTCCATATACACCACATCAACAGCCTTGCCCTCATCAACCATCTCTGTTCCCTCTTCAAAGAACTCCAGCAAGTTAGTTAGGCATGATTTTCCTTTAACAAATCCATGCTGACTGTTCCGAATTGATCCACGTTCATTCATTCATTCTATCATCCATTCATTCTATCCCGAATAGTTGTTTCTAGAAGTTTCCCCACCACCGAAGTTAAACTGACTGGTCTGTAATGGCCAAGCAGATCTTTACAACCTTTTTTGAACAAGGGTGTAATGTTTGCAATTCTCCAGTCCTCCGGCACCTCCCCTGAATCCAGGGAACATTGAAAGGTTATTGGCGGTGCCTCTGCAATTTCCACTCTCCCTTCCTTCAATGCATCCCATCTGGTCCCGGTGTCTTATCAACTTTAAGTACCGACAGCTTATCCAATCCCCCCTCTTTATCAATTTTAAACCCTTCTAGTGCCTGAGTTTTCCTCCTCTGTCGCCATGGCCTAAGCATCATCCACCTCATAAGTATAAAGACAGATGCAAAGTATTCATTTTAACACCTCAGCCATGCCTCTTGCCTCTATTCTCTTTAAGGTCTCTAATCAGCCTTACTCCTCTTTTTACCACCCTTTTACTATTGATGTGCTTATAGAATACTTTGGGATTTCCTTTTATGTTAGTTGCCAGTCTTTTTTCACAATCCCTCTTTGGTTCTCGCATTTGCTTTTTCACATTCGTTCTGAACCTTCTGTATTCAGCTTGGTTCTCAATTGTAGTTGCTACCTGACACCTGTTGAAAGCACATTTTTTCTTCTTTAACTTAATTTATTTCTCCTTTGTCATCCAGGAAGCTCTGGATTTGTTTTGAGGGAACATACCTTGACTTGCCCAAACCATCTCCTCTTTGAAGGTAGCCCATTGTTCAGCTACTGTTTTTCCCGCCAACCTTTGGTTCCAGTCTATCCAGCCCAGCCCCGTTTTTGCCCCATTAAAGTCCGCTCTCTGCCAGTTGATTATTCTTCCTTCGGATTGACCAATGTCCTCTTCCACCATCATCCTAAACCTTATGTTACAATGATCACTGTCCCCTAAATGTTCCCCTGCTTGGCCCACCTCATTCGCTAGAACCAGGTCTAGTGGTGCCTCCTTTCTTGTTGGACTGGACAAATACTGTTGTTGGAAATTCTCCTGAACATGACCTAGGAACACTTGTCCCTCACTGCCCCTTACACTACCACTATCCCAGTCTATATATGGGTAATTAAAGTCCCCCATTATAACTACTCGCCGATGTTTACACCACTCTGTAATTTCCTTGCAATTTGTTCCTCTGTATCCTTCCCACTAGCTGGTGGTCTATATATTACACTGAGCAATGTAACTGCACCTTTCTTATTCCTTAGCTCTAGCCAAATCAATTCTGTCCTTAAATCACAGAATCACACAGTGCAGAAGAGGCCCTTCGGCCCATCGAGTCTGCACCTACATGTGAAAAACACCTGACCTACCTACCTAATCCCATTTACCAGCACTTGGCCCATTGCCTTGAATGTTATGACGTGCCAAGTGCCCATCCAGGTACTTTTTAAAGGGTGTGAGGCAACCCGCCTCCACCACCCTCCCAGGCAGTGCATTCCAGACCATCACCACCCTCTAGGTAAAGAAGCTTTACTCACATCCCCCCCCTAAACCTCCTGCCCCTCACCTTGAACTTATGTCCCCTTGTGACTGACCCTTCAACTAAGGGGAACAGCTGCTCCCTATCCACCCTGTCCATGCCCCTCATAATCTTGTACACCTCGATCAGGTCGCCCCTCAGTCTTCTCTGCTCCAACGCAAACAGCCCAAGTCCATCCAACCGTTCTTCATAACTTAAATGTTTCATCCCAGGCAACATCTTGGTGAATCTCCTCTGCACCCCCTCCAGTGCAATCACATCCTTCCTATAATGTGGTGACCAGAACTGCACACCGTACTCCAGCTGTGGCCTCACCAAGGTTCTATACAACTCCAACATGACCTCCCTACTTTTGTAATCTATACCTCGACTGATAAAGGCAAGTGTCCTATCTGCCTTTTTCACCACCCCACTAACATGCCCCTCCGTCTCTGAATCCTCTGACACATCCTCTTTCTCCAGTACTGCAATACTCTTCTGAACCAAAAATGCCACCCCTCCTCCTGTTTTCCATTTCCCATCTTTTCTGAACACCTTGTAACCAGGAATATTTAGCACCCATATCTGACCTTCCTTAAGCCAAGTCTTCATTATCGCCACAACATCATAATCCCACAAGGCAATGTGTACCTGTAACTCCCCAATTTTGTTAACTATACTCCACGCATTCACGTACATGCAGTGTAACCCTGATTTAGACTTCATTACTTGCTCCCTTACTCCAACTCCATCTATAAACTGACTATTCTCTATTTTAGTGCTATCTGCCTCTCCCAACATTCCATGCACCCTGGTATTACTTTCTAATATTCTCTCCTGGTTCCCACACCCCTGCTGAGTTAGTTCAAACCCTACCCAACAGCACTATCAAAATGACCTGCAAGGAACTCAGTCCCAGCTCTATTCAGATGCAACCCATCCAGCTTGCACAGATGCCATCTCCCCCAGAGCCAGTCCCAGTGTCCCAGGAATCTAAATCCCCCCTTCCTGGTACCATCTTTCCAGCCAAACATTCATCTGTCTTATCCTCCTATTTCGGTACTCAATGGCATGTGGCACTGGGAGCAGTCCGGAGATCACTACAGTAGAGGTCTTGCTTGCTAATTTTCTACCCAAGTCCCTAAATTCTGATTGTAGGACCATATCCCCCTTCCTACCTATCTTTAGGACCAATGTGGACCACGACCTCTGACATTTCACCCTCACCAGAAAGAATGTCCTTCAGCCGCTCTGTAACATCCATGACACTGGCACCAGGGAGGAAACAAACCATCCTGGAGTCACGTCTACGGCCGCAGAAGCTGTCCTGCCATGCCTTGGCTTTAGAGTTTAAATTCACTTTTTTACTAAAACATTACCAAAATAAAGCTGCCTTTATACTGTCCCCATCAAACACTCCCAGGACAGGTACAGCACGGGGTTAGATACAGAGTAAAACTCCCTCTACACTGTCCCCATCAAACACTCCCAGGACAGGTACAGCACGGGGTTAGATACAGAGTAAAGCTCCCTCTACACTGTCCCCATCAAACACTCCCAGGACAGCTACAGCATGGGGTTAGATACAGAGTGAAGCCTACACTACCCTTTGTCAATAATCTCTGGTCTATCCTGTGCTGTGTGATATCCCCATATTTCTCAGTGGTTAATTCTGGCAGTAGTGTGCATTTAAATTTGAGATTTCACTATCATTGGGCTGCCTTATTCTCATTCTATTATTGTATAGTTTTTCAAAGTAACCATTTTCAGATACGATATTGCTTTCAGTTGAAGCAGAGAGATACGATACACAATTAGATTCAGAATCACTTCCCAACTTTTAGTTTCACAGCTGAAGCCATTGCAGGCTAAGGTTCCTTAGACAGCAGCTTCTAAACCCATGACTACTGCCACCTAGAAGGACAAGGGCAGCAGACACATGGGGAACACCACCACCTGGAAGTTCCCCTCCAAGTCACTCACCATCCTGACTTGGAAATATATCGGCCGTTCCTTTACGGTCGCTGGGTCAAAATCCTGGAACTCCCTCCCTAACAGCACCGTGGGTGTACCTACACCACAGGGACTGCAGCGGTTCAAGAAGGCAGCTCACCACCACCTTCTCAAGGGGGCAATTAGGGATGGGCAATAAATGCTGGGCCCAGCCAGCAAAGCCCACATCCCCCGATGGCCACCATGGGCTAATTTTTCACCATTCTCAGAAAGACACATTTTAACCTCAGTCACTGAGGTTGAGCTGGAGAGCTGAGGGGAGTGGGGGCCAGGGGGGTGGGGTGGTTGTTTTGGGTTGCCAACTCTCCAGCATTAGCCTGGAGTGCCCAGGAATTGAAGACCAACCTCCGCAGGGCACAGCCGTGTACAACTCTGGAGGGAAAAATCATCGGAGCGTTAAATAAGACAGGTGTTTTTTATCTCTCTTTTCTTAAGGTTTCTCTTTACCACCTGTAAACATGTTGAAAATGGAGGGGGAAAGGCAGCTTGGTTGAGTCAAGCATCATCCAGCTGGGTAGTGAGTCTGTGTCCGATTGGCGTAGGAAGGCAGTGCCAAAGGTGGGTGTGTTGGCCGACTAATAGCTGGAGTGGGGTGGGGGCAGCGTGCCAGTCATGCTGTGTAAGCTCCAGGAATACGCCTAACCACAGTTGGCAACCCTATTCCTCTTGCGGGGGAGACTGGAAGTCAGGGACACAGTGCAACAAGAAGGGGCCTCCCTTCCCAGGCGGAGACGGGGAGAAATCCTTCCCTCCGGAGGGTTGTTAGGCAGTGAAATTGTCTTCCCCCAGAGCAGTGGGGGAGGGGCCGTTGAATCTACTCAAGGCTGAGTTCAGCAGACACATGATCGAAGGTTATGGGGGGGGTGGCGGGAGCTGGGGGGGGGGGGGGGGGGGGGGGGGGGGCACGTGGGGGGAGCAGACATGAAAGCGGAGCTGGGACTGTAACCAGGTCAGTCGGGATCTTATGGAAGGGTGGAGTAGGCTCGAAAGCCGAATGGTCTCCTCCTACTCCTAAGTTATCCTATTCCTCCGAAGTGTACCGGCTCTGCGGTTGACCCTTAGAAGCTGAGAGCTGGGCACATGAGCTCCCGCAATTTGCTTCTGCACTATGGCTGCCCTGGGCCCTGAGTGTTTGAAATGGGCTGGACCCCGCAGGGATTCAGCCTCCTTGCTGAGTCATGAACCCCGCCCTCACCCAGCTCCATGACTTGTGTAGACAAACCCTTTCAGCTGGTGATCAGGAAACTCTGCTGTGAACGGTTTCAACATCAATAAAGCGAGAGGAAATGGCTGGTGTGAGGCCGTTCCCTCATCAAAAACCCATTGACGCTGTCAGGTTTAAATGTGGTACTGAAATCTCACAGTCAGGGCCGCAAACTTCCTGTGCTTTTCTGAGAACTGTCAGGCATCCCCATTCTGGCAGCCAGTTGAGGAATGTGGGTGAGTCAGTCAGTGGGAAATGCTGACGTGTGTGAGTGCATGCGTGTGTGTGTAAGTACGTGAGTGTGTCAATGTGTGTGTGAGTAGGTGTTTGCCTGTGTGTATGTGTGAATGTACGAACATACAAAATAGGAGCAGGAGTAGGCCATTCAGCCCCTCAAGCCTGCTCCACCATTCAATAAGATCATGGTTGATCTGTTTGTTTTCGAGTTCCACATTCCCATCGACACCCAATAACCTTTCTGTGTGCATGAGTACATGTGAGTGTGGGTGATTGTGTGTGTGTGAGTACGTGTGTGTGTGTGTGTGTGTGTTTGAGTATGCGTGTGCATGTGTGTGTGTGCAGGCATGTGTGAGTGTGTGTGTGTGACAGTATGTGTGTCTGTGCGTGTGTATGAGTATGTGTGAGTGTGTGTGTATATGTGTGTGTGAGTGTGTGGGTGTGCATGTGTGTGTGTGTGTGTAAGTACATGTGTATGTGTATGTATGTGTGTGCGTACATGTGTGCATGTGTGTGCATGTGTGTTTGTGTGAGTGCGTGTGTGTGCATGCATGTGAATGTGTGTGTGTGCATGTGTGTGAGTATGTGTCCATGTTTGTGTGTGTGTGTGTGTGTGTGTGCATGTGTGTGTTTGTGTGTGTGTGCATGTGTGTTTGTGTGAGTGCGTGTGTGTGCATGCGTGTGAATGTGTGTGTGTGCATGTGTGTGAGTATGTGTCCATGTTTGTGTGTGTGCATGTGTGTGTGTGTGTGTGTGTGTGTGTGTGTGTGTGTGTGTGCATGTGTGTGTTTGTGTGTGGGTGTGTGTGCGCGTGAGTGTGTGCGTGTGTTTGTGTGTGTGTGTGAGAGTACATGTGTGTGTGTGTGAGTATATGTGTGTGTGTGTGAGTACGTGTTTGCATGCATATGTGTGTGTGTGTGTGTGCGCGAACATATGAACATAAGAAATAGGAACACAAGTAGGCCATTCAGCCCCTCGAGCCTGCTCCGCCATTCAATAAGATCATGACTGATCTGTTTGTTTTCGAGTTCCATATTCCCATCGACACCCAATAAATTCGATTCCCTTGCCCAACAAGAATCTATCCACCTCCACCTTAAAAATATTCAGTGACCCCGACTCCACCACCTTCTGAGGCAGAGAGTTCCACGGTCACACAAGCCTCTGAGAGAAAAAAAATTCTCCTCATCTCTGTCCTAAAAGGGCGACCCCTAATTTTAAAATGGTGCCCCCTAGTTCTGGACTCACCCACAAACGGAAACATCCTTTCGACATCCACCTTATCAATATATTTCAAGGTCTTATATACGTCAATCAAAGCACCCCTCACTCTTTAAACTCCAGTGGAAACAATAAGGTAAAAGCAAAATCCTGCAGACGCAGGGAATCCGAAACAAAAACAGAGAATGCTGGAAAACGTCAACATGTCGAACAACATCTGTGGAGAGAAAAACAGAATTAACATCTCGCGTTCTTATGACGCTTCTTCAGAGCTAAAGAGAAATAAAAATGTGTTGAAATTTATACTGTTTAAGGGGGGGGGTGTGGGGCAGGTGAAGCTGGATAGAAGGTCAGTAATAGGTGGGGGCAAAGGAGAGATTGACAAAGATGTCATAGACAAAAGGTCAAAGGGCGTGTTAATGGTAGTGGTACTGGCTAAAGGAGGTGCTGATGGTGGCATTAAGGTCAGAAAGCAGAATGTGGTAATAGCAGGACAAGAGTAAGCACTCTGGAAAGAACAACATGAACAAGTGACACATGGCCCTAGTGGGGGGTGGGATAGGGGGACGGGGTGGTGGTGGGGAAAAAAGATTGAAAATAGGTTAAAAGGTGGGGATAAAACAATGAATAAATGAATCAAAATGCAAATAAATAAAAATAAGTGGATAAACAATAAAAAATAAAAATGAATATTGAAAAAAAGGGGGTAAGAAATGGGGTGGGGATGGAGGAGAGAGTTCATGGTCTGAAGTTGTTGAATTCAATATTCAGTCCGGAAGGCTGTAAAGTGCCTAGTCGGAAGATGAGGTGTTGTTCCTCCAGTTTGCGTTGGGCTTCACTGGAACAATGAAGCAAGTCAAGGACAGACATGTGGGCAAGAGAGCAGGGTGGAGTGTTAAAATGGCAAGTGACAGGGAGGTCTGGGTCATTCTTGCGGACAGACCGAAGGTGTTCTGCAAAGCGGTCGCCCAGTTTACGTTTGGTCTCTCCAATGTAGAGGAGACCACATTGGGAGCAACGAATGCAGTAGACTAAGTTGCGGGAAGTGCAAGTGAAATGCTGTTTCACTTGAAAAGAGTGTTTGGGCCCTTGGACGGTGAGGAGGGGGGAAGTGAAGGGGCAGGTGTTGCATCTTCTGCGGTTGCATGGGAAGGTGCCGTGGGAGGGGGATGAGGTGTAGGGGGTGATGGAGGAGTGGACCAGGGTGTCCCAGAGGGAACGGTCCCTACGGAATGCCAACAGGAAAACAATGGAAACAAGCCCAGTCTTTCCAACATTTCCTCATAAGACAACCCACTCATTCCAGGTATCAACCTAGTACACCTCCTGTGAATCACCTCCAACATATTTACATCCTTCCTTAAAAAATTATTTGAGATGCAGTCTCAGCAATGCCCTGTATAACTGAAGCATAACGTCTTTACTCTTATATTCAATTCCTCTCGTAATAAAGGATAACATTGCACCCATCTTCTTGAATACATTGCTGTACCTGCATACTGACATTTTGTGACTCATGCACTGGAACACCCAGATCCCTCCACACCGCAGCATTCTGCAGGTCGTTCTCTTTTTAAGTAAAACGCTGCTTTTTGACTCTTGCTGCCAAAATGAACAACATCACATTTTCCCACATTATACTCCATACTTTTGCTCATGCGCTCAACTTATTGATACCCGTCTGCAACCTCCCTTTGTCTTCCTCACAACATACTTTCCTGCCTGTATTTGTGCCATCTGCAAATTTAGTTATCATGCCTTTGTTCCCCTCACTGATGCAAATCATAAAAGGTTGAGGCCCCAGCAGAACCCCCTGTGGGACTCCACTAGTCACAACTTGCGAATCAGACAAAGACCCATTTAAGCCTACTCTTGTTTTCTGCCAGCCAATCTTCTTTCCACACGAATGTGTTACCCGCTTCACTATGAGCTTTTATTTTCTGCAAAGACCTTTGATGTGGCTCTTTATCAAATGCCTTCTGAAAATCCAAGTACAGCACATCTACAGGCTCCCCTTTATCCATGGTGCATGTTGCTCCTTCAAAGAGCTCCAATAAATTGGTTAAACATGATTTCCCTTTCACAAAACCATGCTGAATCTTCCCGATTACCTTGAGTTTCTCTAAGTGCCCAGCTATAACCTCCTTAATGATCGATTCTAACACCTTCCCCATGACAGATGTCAGGCTAACTGGTCTATACTTGCCTGTTTTCTGCCTCCCTCCCTTCTTGAATAGAGAAGTTATATTTGTTACTTCCCAGTCTGATGGAACCTTTCCAGAATTTAGGGAATTTTGGAAAATTAACACCAAACCATCTATTACCTCATTAGCCACCTCTTTGAAGACTCTAGGATGAAGTCCATTGGGGCCCAAAGACTTCTCAACCCACAGCTCCATCAGTTGCTTCAGTACCACATCCCTAGTGATGGTAATTTCATCAAGTTCCCCTCTCCCCTCCAACTTCTGATTTACAGCTATTACTGGAATGTTTTTCGTATCCTCTGCAGTGAAGACAGAAGCGACACCTGTAGAAGCTCTTGCTATCCGTTTTTACATTTCGAGCTACCTTCCTCTCATACTCTAATTTCTTCCTCCTGATTAACCTTTTAGTCGCACTCTGCTGATCTTTGTACTCTGTCCAATCATCTGCCCTAACATTCATCTTTGCAGAGTTGTTTGCTTTTTCCTTAAGCTTGATGCTTTCCCGAACTTTTTTAGTTACCACGGATGGTGGGCCCTCCCTTTAGAATTTTTCTTTATAGAAGGAATATACTTATTCTGAGTATTCTGAAATATCCCCTTAAATGTCTGTCACTGCTTCTCTATTGATCTATCCTCTAGCCTAGTTTCCCAGCTTGCTTTCATGCCCACATAGTTGCCCTTATTTAAGTTTAAGATACTAGTCTTAGGCCCACTCTTCTCCCTTTCAAACTGGGTGTAAAATTCAATCATATTGTGGTCACTACTACCTAGAGCTGCTTTCACTCTGAAGTCATTAATTAACCCTGTCACGTTACACAATACCAAACCTGTGATTCCTAGCCTTTGACCTGCTCTTGTAGCCACAGTATTTAAATATGTGAGTGTGTGTGTAATATGTGAGAGTGTGTATGTGGGAGTGTGTGTGTGTTGCCTGTTTGTGTGTATGTGAATGATTATATGTGCGTGTGAGTGCCTGTGTGCTGTTTTTTTATATCTGTCTTTGGGGTATGTGTCCATTACAGTTAAACCAGCATTTATTACCCATCCCTAAATGCCCCTTGAGAAGGTGGTGGTGAGCTGCCTTCTTGAGCTGTTGCAGTCCCTGTGGTGTGGGAACACCCACGGTGCTGTTAGGGAGTGAGTTCCAGGATTTTGAGCCACAGAATCAAAATGGTTACAGCACTGAGGGAGGCCATTCTGCCCATCATGCCCATCAGTGCTGGCTCACTGCAAGAGCAACTCAGCCAGTCCCATTCCAAACCCCTTTTTCCTGTAAACATGCAATTGTTTTGTAGACGGTGGACAGGATTTGGGGAGTCAGGAGGTGAATTACTCACCACAGGATTCCTAGCCTCTGACCTGCTCTTGTAGCCACATTATTTATATGGCTATTCCAGTTCAGTTTCTGGTCAATGGTAAGCCCCAGGATGTTGATAGTGGGGGATTCAGTGATGGTAATGCCATTGAATGTCAAGGGGCAATGGTTAGATTCTCTCTTGTTGGTGATGGTCATTACCTGGTATTTGTGTGGCATCTACAAGGCACAGGTCAGGAGTGTGATGGAATATTCTCCACTTGCCTGGATGGGTGCAGCTCCCACAACACTCAAGAAGCTTATCACCCTCCAGAACAAAACAGCCGGGCACTCCCTCCACCACTGACGCACAGTAGCAGCAGTGTGTGTACCATTTACAAGATGCACTGCAGGAACTCACCAAGGCTCCTTTGACAGCACCTTCCAAACCCACAGCCGCTACCATCTAGAAGGACAAAGGCAGCAGACACATGGGGAACACCACCACCTGGAAGTTCTCCTCCGAGCCACTCACCATCCTGAATGATATATCGGCCGTTCCTTCACTGTCACTGGGTCAAAATCCTGGAACTCCCTCCCTAACAGCGCTGTGAGTGTACCTGCACCACATCGACAGCAGCGGCTCAAGTAGGCAGCTCACCACCACCTTCTCAAGGGGTAATATGGGATGGGTAATAAATGCTGGGCCCAGACAGTGATGCCCACATCCTGTGAATTAATAAAGTTTTTAAAAACCTGAATCAGGAGCAGTCTTTGAGAATTGCAAGAACGCATAGGTTATTTTAGTCTAATGCACTGAAAATCCCAACCGTTTTCTGAGAGGAGATTTTCTGTCGGCTGCTTTCCTGTAATTACTTCACTGTGTAATCGAGGAGGGAGGTAATTGTTGAATGTCCCCGTGACTCAGAGGGCTGGCCCCTGCATCACATCCCCACAGCGCCAAACAGGGCAGAGAGAGCCAAGATTCCTTCAGGGCCTATCCTGGATGAGCAAGCTCCAACCTCTCCACAAGGCTTCTGAGACCCAGGGGTGCCTGGGGAGTGTGTGTGTGTGTGTGTGTGTGTGTGTGTGCATGTATGTGTTGTCAGGGGTGGAGGCGGGGGTGGGTGGTGGGGGGAGGGGTAGGAAGGGGTAGACAGGGTGAGGGATGAGGGTAGACCTCCCCTCTACTCCCAGCACAGCACACCCAGGGGCTTTGGATGCGTTGGGTTTGTGGTTTGTGTGTTTATCAGTTCCAGATGGGCCTATTCAAATCAGGGGAGACCCGGGGCTGCAGTTTCTGCTTTCTTAAAGTGAAAACAAATCTCTCCCCTTTCTCTCCCCTGGTCCTCTCTACCTCCTCTTCCCCCTCTCTCTCCCTCGTTCCTCTCTTCCCTCTCTCTTCCTCGTTCCTCTCTTCCATCTCTCTCTCTCCCTCACTCCTCTCTTCCCTCACTCCTCTCTCTCTCCCTCATTCCTCTCCCTCTCCCTCTCTCCTCTCGTCCTTCTCTCTCCCTCGTTCTTCTCTTCTCTCTCTCTCACTCCTCTCTCCCTTGTTCCCCTGTTCCCTCTCTCTCCCTCATTCCTCTCTTCTCTCTCTCCCTCACTCCTCTCTTCCTCCTCTCTCTCTCATTCCTCTTTTCCCTCTCGGTCTCGTTCCCCCTCTTCCCTCTCTCTCCCTCATTCTGCTTTTCGCTCTCTCTCCCTCATTCCTCTTTTCCCTCACTCTCCCTCATTCCTCTCTTCTCTTTCTCCCTCACTCATCTCTTACTCCTCTCTCCCTCACTCCTCTCTCTCTCCATCATTCCCCTCTCTCTCCCTCATTCCTCGCTCTCTCTCTCCCTCACTCATCTCTTACTCCTCTTTTCCCTCACTCCCCTCTCTCTCCCTCATTCCTCTTTTCCCTCTCTCTCCCTCATTCCTCTCTTACTCCTCTCTCCCTTACTCCTCTCTTCCCTCACTCCCCCGCTCTCTCCCTCATTCCCCTCTCTCTCCCTCACTCCCCTCTCTCTCCCTCATTCCTCACTCTCACCCCTCACTCTTCTCTTACTCCTCTCTCCCTTGTTCCTCTTTTCCCTCTCTCTCTCTATCATTCCTCTCTTCTCTCTCTCCCTTGTTCCTCTCTTCCTTCTCTCTCCCTCGCTCCTCTTTCCCTCTCTCCCTCTCTCACTCATTCCTCTCTTCTCCCTCTCCCTTGTTCCTCTCTTCTCTCTCTCTCTCCCTTGCTCCTCGCTTCCCTCACTCCCCTCGCTCTCCCTCATTCCTCTCTTCTCTCCCTCCCTCACTCTTCTCTCCCCATTCCTCTTTTCCCTCTCTCCCTCACTCCTCTCTTACTCCTCCCTCCTTTGCTCCTCTCTTCCCTCACTCCCCTCTCTCTCCCTCATCCCTCTCTCTCTCCCTCACTCCTCTCTTACTCCTCTCTCCCTTGGTCCCTCTTTTCCCTTTCTCTCTCCCTCGTTCTTCTCTTCTCCCACTCCCTTGTTCTTCTCTTTCTTCTCTCTCCCTCGCTCCTCTCTTCCCTCACTCCCCTCTTCTCTCTCCCTCATTCCTCTCTTCTCCCTTTCCCTCGCTCATCTCTTCCCTGTCCCCTCTCTCTCCCTGGTCCTCTCTCGCTTCTCTTTCCCTTCTCTCTCCCTCGCTCCTCTCTTCCTTCTCTCTCCTTCGTTCCTCTCTTCTTTCTGTATCCCTCACTCCTCTCTTCCCTCATTCCCCTCTCTCTCCCATGCTCCTCTCTTCTTTCCCTCCCTTGTTCCTCTCTTCCCCCTCTCTCCCTCACTCTTCTCTTCTCTCTCTCCCCATTCTCTCCCTCGTTCCTTTCTTCCCTCACTTTCCTCATTCCCCTCACTCTCTCTTCTACCTCTCCCTTCTCTCTCCCCCCTCGATCCTCTTCCCCTCCCCGATCTTCCCTCTCTCTCCATTTTCTCGTCTCTTCCTTCTCTCTCTATCACTTCTATCTTCCCTTCCTCCTCTCACTCCTCTCTACCATCTCTCCCTCACTGCCCTCCTCCATATCTCCCTTGCTTCCATCCTCCCTCAGTCTCGCTTCCCTCTTTTCCTCTCTCCCTCAATCTCCTCTTCCCTCTCCTCCAATCCCTTCTCTCCCTCATTTCCATCTCTCTCTTCCCTTACTTGCCTCTTCTCCCTTTCTCCCTTCAGCGTCTCTTTCTTCTCTCTCTCCCTCGCTCCGCTGTTCCCCCTCTCTCTCGCGATCCCCTCTTCTCTCCCCTCTTCCTTCCACCCTGTCTCTCTCCCTCACTCCCCTCTCTTTCCCTCGCTCCTCATGTCTCTCTTCCTTCACTCGCCTCGTCCCTCTCTCTCTCCCCTGCTCCTCTTCCTCCTCTCTCTCCTGATCGCCTCTCCCCCTTCCTCCACTTTCCCCCTTCCCTCTCTCTTTCTCTCTGTCTCCTGAACTCTTTCCTCTCTCCTCCTGATCTCTACTTTCCTTGGTGGTCACTCTCTCCCTTTCTAGTCCTCACTCCCCTCGTCCTTTATCATTACAGTCCTCTCTCTCTCTCTCTCTCTCTTCCTCTCTCCTCAGTCACCTCTTTTCTCTAGTCTAACCAAGGGATGTTGAGACCAGAACTATACGCAATGCTCTAAGTGTGGTCTAACCAAGCAACGTTGAGACCAGAACTGTACACAGTTCTCCAAGTGTGGTTTAACTGATGATCGATAGACGTTTATCAGAACATTGTTGCCTTTCAGTTCTATGCCTCTGGAAATGAACCCCAATGCTTGGTTTGTTCATTTTCTCTCACCTTATTAACCGTGGGTTTGGTTTATTGGTATCTCCAAATTCCTTTGTTCCTCCACCCTATGTGGACAGGTATTGGTCCAACAGATAGACAGCAAAACCCAACCATGTACAGTCAAATCAAGACCAGGAGAGAGGCTGAAGTTTTGCTTCTGTAACAACAGTCTGCTTCCTTTATTCACATTTATTATAAGGGGGATGGAGTGTTGAAGTCGGGGAGTCTTGCTACAAGTGTACAGGGCGTTGGTGAGACTGCACCTGGAGCACTGCGGCTAGTTTTGGTCTCCTTACTTAAGCAGGGATAGACTTGCATTGGAGGCAGTTCGGAGGAGGTTCACTCGGCTGATTCCTGGGATGAAGGGGTTTGTCTTATGAAGAGAGGTGGAGCAGGTTGGGCCTGTACCCATCGGAGTTTAGAAGAATGAGAGGCGACCTTATTAAAACATATCAGATTCTGAAGGGAGGGGGACTCGACAGGGTAGATGCTGAGAGGTTGTTTCCCCCTTGTGAGGGAATCTAGAACTAGGTGGTGGGGGGGGTAGAGTTTCCGGACAAGGGGTCTCCCATTAAAGACGGAGATAAGGAGGGATTTCTTCTCTCAGAGAGTTGTCAGTGTTTGGAATTCTCTTCCCCAGAGAGCATTGGAGGCCGGGTCACTGAATATATTCACGGCTGAGTTAGACAGGTTTTCGGTTGACAAGGGGATCAAGGGTTATGGGGGGGAGCAGACAGGAAAGTGGAGCGGAGTGCACAGTGAGGTGAGCCAAGATGGCATTGAAAGACGGAGCTTTCGAGGGGCCGAATGGCCTCCTCCTGCTCCTAATCCTACTGACCTTCTGATCCCCGAGTACAGACGATTGAGGGGGTGACCTCATCCAAGGGGTTCAAGATGATTCAAGGAAGCGATAGGGTCGATAGAGGGAAAATGTTTCCTCCGGTGGGGGGAGGGGGAGTCTGGAACAAGCAGAGGGCAGAGCCTTCAAATTGGAGCCAATTCGGAGGGGGTGATATCAGGAAGCGTTCCTTCACACAAAGGGGGGGGATTCTTGGCTGGTGGGAGGAATTCTCTGGCCCCCCCTTTGCGGCAGGGGGCGGGGCTGTAAAACGTGGTCGGCAGTCCGAAAGCCCATTGGCATCGATGGGACCCTAAAATCCCGCCAGCGTAAAATTCCGGCCCTGGCACTCTCTCTCCCCCTCCCCCTCCCCCGCCTGCCCCACCACAAAGCGGTTGAGACTGGGAGGGAACAGGGTGGGGGAGGTGGGGGGGGTCAATTGAAAATCTCAAGACTGAGACAGGCGGAATTTCGTTGGGGTCAAAGGGGATGAAGAGTTACGGACGAGCGAGCTGTAAACCCGATGGAGTTTGAGGTACAGAGAACCATGACGCACCCTGGTTGGGATGGCGCTGCAGGGCTGGAGGGGCCGAATGGCCTCCTCCTGTGCCGATTCGGGGGTGCCTCTCTGCCGGATCGGGGCTTTAAACAGGCATGAGATTCGGGTGCCGCGAACTGCCAAGCGACCCCGCCAAGCGACCCAACGCCTGTTGGGTTTGGATGGGTGGGGGAGGCAGGGGGGGTGCGAGGTGGATTTCTAGTTCAACTCCAGAGAACTGCCAGGGATTCAGAGAGGAAAAGAAAACACCCCAGACAGACCCACCCCCTGGGCTGGGTATATTCACTTCTCCCTATGTCGGGAGCCGAGACGGTGACATTCAGCCTTTCCCGGAATCGGCACCTTCCCCACCTTCGACTCAAGGCCGGATCGAGACATCCGACGGGCAGACGTTACTCCTCCGAAGGGACCTGGAGGATTATCGGAAGGTGAAAGGAGTCAACGCGAGTGGGTCGATTGAAAACGTCTCCGGTGTTGCACAGCATTTACGGCCTGGAACCAGGTCATTCGGTCCATCTGCTCCACACAAACCTCCTCCCTTGTTATCTCACCCCGTCCCCATATCCTCCTCTTCCTCTCTCCCTCATGTGTTCACCCAGCTTCCCCCACCCCCCCCTTAAACACACCGATACTCTCCACCTCCCCGCGGAAGCGAGTTCCACATTCCTCTCCGCCCCCACCAACCCTCCCCCCCCACCCCCCCCCCCCACAAACCACCACCACCACACACACTCTCAGCGCAAAGGAGTTTCTCTTGAATTGCCCCCGAACCCCACCCCCCATGATTGGCCTACGGAGCAACTGTCTTATAATTACAGCCTCCCCACCGCAACACCCCCCGGTTCTGCTCACCCCGACATGCAGATTCATCAGTCCTTTGTTCTTCTAGAGAAAAGAGCGCTAGCCTCTCGGTTCCTTCGCCCTCTTTCTGGCATTGACCTTGCAAAGTTCAAAGTGCACTTCCTCCAGGACTTCGGCATCTGTCTTGCGACATGGGCATGGGAACTCGAAAGCAGCTGTGCTGTATCGGGGTCATCGGGCTGGGGAGGTAGCGGCAGGGAGCTGCCTGGGGGGAGCTGAAGCATTGAAACATCAAGAATAACTCTTTTCTTTTGGAGAATTTGAGTAACGTGTCCCCCGCACAGGACTCGCTCACATGAACAAGGGCAGAGTAAAAAATGCTGCCAAAACACTTCTTTAAAATTTAATTTACGTTGGAATTTATGAAAACCCAATAAGGTCACCTACTCGATTCACCCGCCCGCCAGTGAGATTGGACGGGCAGTGAAACATAGCCTTTGATTCATTGATCAATGGCCTTAATAGGCCTCTTAATTGTCGGCGGGTGAGATTCTGACTCCTGTGTGCACCCTGCCAACCAAAATATCACGCGAGTGTGCAATGCTATCGGGACACTCACCCGATGCTACCCCGCGCTATTTTATGACTGATCGGGTCGGGTGCACTCCCGCCCGCGGGGCTTAAAATCCCACCCCTGGTGCTGAAAATCCCACCCCTGGTGCTGAAAATCCCACCCCAACAAAGTTTCTCTATGATTTCAACACACTGTCTATATTTTTCATTTTTATTCCTTTAGCATTAGCAGCTTGGGGTGTTTCCCGGTTTCTGCTTAACCGTCTCAGTGTAAATAAATCTGACTACTTGTTTTAGCCTGTGCTCATTGGGCTCATGGTATGTTGTTTCCTGTCTTTTAAAGGAGAGAATATGAGGGGATGGGCATTGCCTGTGGTCTCTGATTATTAAAGGGCAAATGTTCTGTGATGCCACAACTCATTCACAAAAAGTATTAGACAGCGAGGCCTCAGTCCCTGCCAAGGCAAAACTTCACAGGCAAACTCCTTCTGTGCTGAGTCAAACGCCGAATATAAATTCTGAATTACATCCAGGGGCTCTGAAGGGAAAGCCCTGCAGTACTTACTGAAGAAAATCCTAGAGCATCAATCCACACACCAATTGCATTCACATAGCACATTCAGTATAATAAAATAGCCCAAGGAATTTCCCAGCAGTGATTATCGAACAGAGGATTGACCCGGAGGCACGTAAGGAGATTCAATGACAAGTGAGAAGACAGGGAGGTTTTAAGAGAAACTGAAAGAAGGAGAGTGACAGACAGGGATGGAGAGGTTTAAGGAGGGAATTCCAGATCTTAGGGTCCCCAGGTAGCTGAAGGCTCAGCCGCCAATGGTGGAGCGATGGGAATCGGGGAACATGCAAAGACCAGGACTTGAGGAGTTCAGAGATCTCAGAGGGATGTAGTGGTAGGTTAGAGAAATAGGGAGGGTTGTAGGGCCTGGAGGAGGTTACAGAGATAGGAAGGGTTGTAGGGGCTGGAGGAGGTTACAGAGATAGGGAGGGTTGTAGGGGCTGGAGGAGGTTACAGAGATAGGAAGGGTTGTAGGTGCTGGAGGAGTTTACAGAGATAGGGAGGGTTGTAAGGGCTGGAGGAGGTTACAGAGATAGGAAGGGTTGTAGGAGCTGGAGGAGGTTACAGAGATAAGGAGAGTTGGAGGGGCTGGAGGAGGTTACAGAGATAGGGAGGGTTGTAGGGGCTGGAGGAGGTTACAGAGATAGGGAGGGTTGTAGGGACTGGAGGAGCTTACACAGATAAGGAGGGTTGTCGGGGCTGGAGGAAGTTACAGAGATAGGGAGGGTTGTAGGGACTGGAGGAGGTTACAGAGATAGGGAGAGTTGTAGGGGCTGGAGGAGGTTACAGAGATAGGGAGGGTTGTAGGGGCTGGAGGAGGTTACAGAGATAGGGAGGGTTATAGGGGCTGGAGGAGGTTACAGAGATAGGGAGGGTTGTAGAGGCTGGAGGAGGTTACAGAGATAGGGAGGGTTGTAGGGGCTGGAGGAGTTTACAGAGATAGGGAGGGTTGTAGTGGCTGGAGGAGGTTACAGAGATAGGGAGGGTTGTAGGGGCTGGAGGAGTTTATAGAGATATGGAATGGGGTGTAAGATGTCGAGGTGGGGTTTCTCCACAAGGAGAGTTGTGAAATCGAGTTGTTTCCCGGATTGGGACACAGTGTTGGTCAGTGAGCAACAGGAAGTTGTTGGTTCATTGGTCTTGGAGGTGAAGTAAGAGAGGGACAGCAGCGATTTAGATTAGCCTGTACTCTGTTGTGTGTACAGCACAGAAACAGGGAATTCAGCCCAACTAATCCAGACCAGTCTTTATGGTTGCCACGAACCCAGGATTAACGTTCTGAATCTCACTCAAGCAGTGATCCCATCTGCATTCACTTCCATTCACAGTTTGCAGGAGATGAAGTTTCCAGTGACTGGGAAGTGGAACGCCTGGCAGGAGATCTTTGCAATCCAGAGATTCCAGGGCAGGAAAAACACAGATGGAAACAGAAATTTTGCTAATATTGCACCAACAAATTCTGGTGGCCGAAAGTTTAATTTCCACGCCAGAGAATTCAGCCTTGTAGCCCCAGCCAACATTCATTGTGTGAGTGCTGAGGGAGTGCTGCACTGTCAGAGGGTCAGTAACTGAGGGAGTGCTGCACTGTCAGAGGGTCAGTACTGAGGGAGTGCTGCACTGTCAGAGGGTCAGTACTGAGGGAGTGCTGCACTGTCAGAGGGTCAGTACTGAGGGAGTGCTGCAAAGTCAGAGGGTCAGTACTGAGTGAGTGCTGCACTGTCAGAGGGTCAGTACTGAGGGGAGTGCTGCACTGTCAGAGGGTCAATACTGAGGGAGTGCTGCACTGTCAGAGGGTCAGTGCTGAGGGAGTGCTGCACTGTCAGAGGGTCAGTACTGAGGGAGTGCTGCAAAGTCAGAGGGTCAGTACTGAGGGAGTGCTGCACTGTCAGAGGGTCAGTACTGAGGGAGTGCTGCACTGTCGGAGAGTCAGTACTGAGGGATTGCTGCAAAGTCAGAGGGTCAGTACTGAGGGAGTGCTGCAAAGTCAGAGGGTCAGTACTGAGGGAGTGCTGCACTGTCAGAGGGTCAGTACTGAGGGAGTGCCGCACTGTTAGAGGGTCAGTACTGAGGGAGTGCTGCACTGTCAGATGGTCAGTACTGAGGGAGTGCTGCACTGTCAGAGGGTCAGTGCTGCACTGACGGAGGGCCAGTACTGAAAGTCCTTGGAGTCAGAAGATCTGGACAGGATTCGGAGTAATGGGAAGGTTATCGGAGTGTTGGGTGGGAATCAGAGTATTTGAGCGTGGAGCCAGGGGTTTGGAGGTGTAGCTGGACGGTCAGAAGCCTGGTCGCTATTGGTGTTCAGCTATCGGGGGCACGTCTCCCTCCCTGTGAGGTACTGAAGGCCCAGTCTCTGATCATCCCGACTGCCTGCAGCGAGTTAGGGCACTGAGCGTCCTTGACTGTGGGGATGGGCGGGCAATACGCCCCCCCTCCCTCCTGTGAAGTTCAGCCCAGTACATATCCCTCAACCAACGCCATTAAAAACAGCCGCTCTGGGTCGGCATGACATTGCTACTCGTGGGATCGTGCTGTGCAGAAAGTGGCTGCCACTTTTCCTGGCTTACAACCCTTCAAACACCATTGGGCGTTGAAGGGGTTTTGGTAGCTCCTGTGGGGCTGACAGGCCCTATTTTAACTCTTTTTCTCACACGGTGTGATGTTCCTTTCAGACTGTTGGCTGCTGGTGATGTTGGGCAATGTCCAGTTGCAGCCAGCAAGGGGCAGCAGTGTTCCAGCCCCTCTGGCCATTCCTCTCGCTCGGTCAGTCTTATTGGTCCCCGATCGTCCAGTGTCCGGGGCCTCGGACCCTGTGAGTTGGGCTGGTGGACCCACCACCTCCCCCTCCTCGGACATCCCCTAGGCAAACACTCCGCGGGAATTGCTGGGATATCACAACGTCCGATGAGGAATTTCCGCTGAGACTCCGGAACCCTCCGGAAAAGCCTCCGTCGCTGAGTGAGAATGGGAGACTCAGGCTCACTGTAACCCGGGGAGGGTTAGAGAGGAAAATCCCACTCTAACCCCGCACCCACCCCCCTCCAACCAGGGAATGATAGAGCTCCAGCCCCAACTCTCCCCCGCCTCCCCCCTCCCCCCCCCACACCCTCAAACCTCTGGCAGCTCCGAACCTCCCACTCCCCCCTACCCCTCACCCTCACCCCCGACTCTCCCCCAACCCTCCGGCTCCCCCAAACTACTCTATCCAACCCCCCCCCCACCCATCACCACCCTACCCCTCCCCCTCACCCCGATTCCCCCCAACCCTCCAACTCCACCCAACCCTCCCCTGACCCTCCAACTCTCCGCTAACCCTCCGACTCTCCCCTGACCCTCCGACTTTCCCCTGACCCTCCAACTCTCCCCTGACCCTCTGACTCTCCCCTGACCCTCTGACTCTCCCCTGACCCTCTGACTCCTCCCCTGACCCTCTGACTCTCTCCTGACCCTCCGAGTCTCCCCCAAACCTCCCCTGACCCTCCAACTCTCCGCTGACCCTCCGACTCTCACCCTGACCCTCCGACTCTCCCCTGACCCTCTGACTCTCCCTTGACCCTCTGACTCTCCCCTGACCCTCTGACTCTCTCCTGACCCTCCGAGTCTCCCCCCAAACCTCCCCTGACCCTCCAACTCTCCGCTGACCCTCCGACTCTCCCCTGACCCACCGACTCTCCCCTGACCCTCCGACTTTCCCCTGACCCTCCAACTCTCCGCTGACCCTCCAACTCTCCCCCTGACCCTCTGACTCTCCCCTGACCCTCTGACTCTCCGCTGACCCTCCGACTCTCCCTGACCCTATGACTCTCTCCTGACCCTCCGAGTCTCCCCCAACCTCCCCTGACCCTCCGACTCTCCGCTGACCCTCCGACTCTCCCCTGACCCTCCCGACCTCTCCCCTGACCCCTCCGACTCTCCCCTGACCCTCCGACTCTCCCCTGACCCTCCGACTCTCCCCTGACCCTCCGACTCTCCCCTGACCCTCTGACTCTCCCCTGACCCTCTGACTCTCCCCTGACCCTCTGACTCTCCCCCTGATCCTCTGACTCTCTCCTGACCCTCCGAGTCTCCCCCAAACCTCCCCTGACCCTCCAACTCTCCGCTGACCCTCTGACTCTCCCCTGACCCTCCGACTCTCCCCTGACCCTCCGACTTTCCCCTGACCTCCAACTCTCTGCTGACCCTCCAACTCTCCCCTGACCCTCTGACGCTCCCCTGACCCTCTGACTCTCCGCTGACCCTCCGACTCTCCCCTGACCCTATGACTCTCTCCTGACCCCTCTGAGTCTCCCCCAAACCTCCCCTGACCCTCCAACTCTCCGCTGACCCTCCGAATCTCCCCTGACCCTCCGACTCTCCCCTGACCCTCCGACTCTCCCCTTGACCCTCCGACTCTCCCTTGACCCTCCGACTCTCCCCCCACGCCCTCCGACTTCACCACTCTGCCCGCCCTGCCACCCCCCAGCCGGCTGGCACTCTACCCATCTTGTCCACTGCCCCCCCCCCCCAAACCTCACCGAAACCAGCCCCCCCTGCCGCCCTATCCACTTACCTCACTCACACTCACTCACTCGCACTCTATTTAAATGCCCCATAGCTGGTCAGCACCTTGGTGAGTGTTGACTGAGTAAAATGGGACAGCTCCTGCTGTAACAAGGGCACGTTACCCTGCTCCCCCTGATGCTCCTACTCTAGAAAGAAGGACCCGCAGGACAGGGACACTCCGCATCCCTAAAAAACGCCCAGTTCGAACTCCAGGCCAGAAAGGCCGATCTCCGGAGTTGGGGAATAATTCGGAGTGGGGTGGAGATGGTGATTATCATGCCCCAGGAGATTCAGTCCATAATATTAATATTCAGGCACCAAGATTATATTTACATGATTCTGGTCAACACTATCCCTAACAGAGTATGGACTCAATAATCTATATTTTGCTGGATGAGTGCAGCTCCCACAACACTCAAGAAGCTCGACACCATCCAGGACAAAGCAGCCCCCGCTTGATTGGCACCCACATCCACAAACACTCACTCCCTCCACCACTGACGCACAGTAGCAGCAGTGTGTGTACCATCTACAAGATGCACTGTAGCAATCACCAAGACTCCTTAGACAACACCATCCAAACTCACAATCACTGCCATCTAGAAGGACAAGGGCAGCAGACACATGGGGACACCCCCACCTGCAAGTTCCCCTCCAAGTCACTCACTATCCTGACTTGGAAATATATCGGCCGTTCCTTCACTGTCGCTGGGTCAAAATCCTGGAGCTCTCTCTCTAACATGCAGCGACACCTACAGCTGACAATGAGTATACTCCTAAAACTATATAATTAAAAATCTGCACTCACCTCCTGTCAGGGTCCAACACATAGTCAGAGGGTCACTAGTGAGGGAGCGACGCACTGTCACGTGATCTCCATTGCGTTGCTGTTTTGTGCTTAAACTTGACCATTGACCGTACTTGTCTCTGACTGACACCTTCTTTCAAGTCGGACACTTGAAGGCTTGAGGCCTGTCCACAACCGAACCTCTTGTCCGATGCTTGCTCCCTCCCCTGACACCCACCCCACCCGCCCCACCCCCCCCCCCCCCCCCCCCCCCCCCCACCGTTGCCCCCCTCCTGGATATTCAATTGTGTGCCACCTCCTGCAGAGGTGCCACCCACAAGAGAATCAGCGCCTTCACCCACTCCCTCACCACACCTGCCAAGCCATGCCTGCGGGCAGCTCCCACTGCCCAGGCTCCTGGCAAGAAACTGGGTGGTTGTGGCAGGCAACAGGGTCACCAGTTAGAATTAGATTAAGAAACAGATTAAGAAGGCGAACTGAGGCTGGTTAAGAAGGCGAATGGAATGCTATCCTTTATTACGAGAGGGATTGAACATAAAAGTAAGGATGTTATGCTTCAGTTATACAGGGCATTGGTGAGACTGCAGCTTGAATACTGTGAGCAGTTTTGGTCTCCTTATTTAAGGAAGGTAGTGAATGCATTGGAGGTGGTTCAAAGGAGGTTTACTAGATTGATACCTGGAATGAGTGGGTTGTCTTATGAGGAAAGGGTGGACAGACTGGGCTTGTTTCCACTGGAGTTTAGAAGAGTGAGGGGTGATTTGATTGATGTATACAAGATCCTGAATGGCCTTGACAAGGTGGAATTGGAAAGGATGTTTCCTCTTGTGGGTGACTCCAGAACTAGGGGGCACTGGTTTAAAATTAGGCGTCGCCCTTTTAGGACAGAGATGAGGAGAATTCATTTTCTCTTAGAGGGTTGTACAACTTTGGAACTCTCGGCCTCAGAAGGTGGTGGGGTCGGGGGTCACTGAGTATTTTTAAGGCAGTGGTAGATTGATTCTTGTTAGGCCAGGGAATCAAAGGTTGTGGGGGTTAGATGGGAATGTGGAATTGGAACCACAATCAGATCAGCCGTGATATTATTGAATAGCGGAGCAGGCCCGAAGGGCTGAATGGCCTCTTCCTGCTCCTATTTCCCACGTTCCTACGTCCTCCTCGGGCACAATTTTACAGCCCTGTCACGCAGTGGGCGGAGCCAGATGCTGTGAGCTGTTCAAAACTCCATTGACTTCAGCTGGACCGGAAGCTTCCGCCCTCTGTGGGGGGGGTGTGGGGGGGTTGGGGGTGCTCGCAAAATCCCGTCTCTTGAGTATGTCCCAGGCGCAAGTGACTTCCTTCGCATCTGTGCGCCCCTCTCATAGCCGAAAAGTCTGGTGCCACCCCAGCCCAAGGGCTGGGCAGTTCATGTTGGCGCTGTTGGTCCTTGGGGGAAGGGCAGCTGTGCCAACGTGGACCCTCCGCTGGGCACGGCGGGCGTTGTGGGCTTGGCCAAGGTGGGATGTCAAGATGAGGTGGTGGCCCAGTGGTATTGTCACTGGGCTAGTATTTCAGAAACCTAGGGTAATGCCCTGTGGACCCAGGTTCGAATCTCACTGCGGCAGACGGTTAAGCCTGAATCCAATAAAAATTCGGAATTAAAAAATAGCGTGATGACCACGGAACCATTGCCGATGATCGAAATCACTAATGTCCCCTTTCGGGGAAAGAAATCTTCTGACCCACACGTGACTCCAGGCCCCAGGGAAACGTGGTTGACTCTTCACTGCCCTCTGTACGGAGGTAATTAGGGATGGGCCGGTGTCCGTGCATCCAGTGAACAAATAGATGTTCAGTACACGGACATGGTGCGCAGGCCCTCGATGAGAATGCGCCTCGGGCCTTTGGAGCAAAGGCCGAGGATGAACCCAACCAGGGATTTTGGTTTGGTCAAGGATGTATGGGACAGAGGTTGCCAATACTGACAATGCTCTCCCCTCTGGCAGGCCAGAGGGACCCTCAGGGACCTGCAGCCTGGGCCCTCAGCCTGTCTCCATATTCACCAGTGACTCTGGCAAAGAAAAAATGTATACAGAAGAAAGAGGTGCATTTATATAGCACCTTTCACGGCAGCCGGATGTCTCGAGCTGCGGTTTCCGGCCAATTGCATGTAACCGTGGCAGAAGCGCAGCAGTCATTTTGCGCGCGGCAAGCTCAGGGCAACCTCTACAACGTGCATTTATATAGCGCCTTTCAGCCGATGAAAGCTCACAAGGCATCCTACAGCAGTGTAATAAAACAAACAAGATGGCACTGAGCCACAGGTCGAGGTGTTAGGTCAGGTGACCGGCAATTTGGTTCAAAGTGCGATGATTTACCAAGTGACTTAAAGCAGGAAAATAAGGTGCAGAGGCGGAGAGGATTCCCGAAACTCAGGGCCACCCCGCCCCCAAGGCAGCTGAAGGCACGGCCGCCAGTGGTGGAACGATGGGAATCAGGGGGTGCTCCAGAGGCCAGAATTGGAGGAGAGCAGAGATCTCGGAGGGTTGTAGGGGGTGGAGGAGGTTACAGAGATAAGGAGGGCTGTAGGGGCTGGAGGAGGTTACAGAGATAGGGAGGGTTGTAGGGGCTGGAGGAGGTTACAGAGATAGAGAGGGTTGTAGGGGCTGGAGGTGATTACAGGGATAGGGAGGGTTGTAGGGGCTGGAGGAGGTTACAGAGATAGGGAGGGTATAAGGGGCTGGAGGAGGTTACAGGGATAGGGACGGTTGTAGGGGCTGGAGGTGGTTACAGGGATAGGGAGGGTTGTAGGGGCTGGAGGAGGTTACAGGGATAGGGAGGGTTGTAGGGGCTGGAGGAGGTTACTGAGATAGGGAGGGTATAAGGGGCTGGAGGTTACAGGGATAGGGAGGGTTGTAGGGGCTGGAGGAGGTTACAGAGATAGGGAGGGTATAAGGGGCTGCAGGTTACAGGGATAGGGAGGGTTGTAGGGGCTGGAGGTGGTTACAGGGATAGGGAGGGTTGTAGGGGCTGGAGGTGGTTACAGGGATAGGGAGGGTTGTAAGGGCTAGAGAAGGTTACAGAGATAGGGAGGGGCAGAGGTGTTGGAGGAGGTTACAGAGACAGGGAGGGATGCAGGAGCTGGAGGAGGTTACAGAGATAGGGAGGGTTGTAGAGGCTGGAGGAGGTTACAGAGATAGGGAAAGTTGTAGGGGCTGGAGGAGGTTACAGAAGTAGGGAGGGTTGTAGGAGTTGGAGGAAGTTACAGAGATACGGAGGGTTGTAGGGGCTGGAGGAGGTTACAGAGATAGGGAGGGTTGTAGGGGCTGGAGGAGGTTACAGAGATAGGGATGGTTGAAGGGGCTGGAGGAAGTTACAGAGCTACAGGGGGTTGTAGGGTCTGGAGGAGGTTACAGAGATAGGGAGGGTTGTAGGGGCTGGAGAAGGTTACAGAATTAGGGAGGGTTTTTCGGGCTGGAGGAGGTTACAGAGCTAGAGGGGGTTGTAGAGGCTGGAGGAGGTTATGGAGATAAGGAGGGTTGCAGGGGCTGGAGGAGGTTACAGAAGTACGGAGGATTTTTCGGGCTGGAGGAGGTTACAGAGATAGGGATGAATGTAGGGGCCGGAGGAGATTACAGAGATAGGCAGGGTTGTAGGAGTTGGAGCAGGTTACAGAGATAGGGAGGGTTCTAGGGGATGGAGGAGCTACAGAGGTAGGTAGGTATGTAGGAGGTGGGGGAAGTTACAGAGATAGGGAGGGTTGTGGTGGCTGGAGGAGGTTACAGAGAAAGGGAGAGTTGTAGGGGCTGGAGGAGGTTACAGAGATAAGTAGGGTTGTAGGGGCTGGAGGAGGTTACAGAGATAGGGAGGATTATAGGGGCTGGAGGAGGTTATAAAAATAGGGAAAGTTGTTGGGGCTGGAGGAGGTTACAGAAGTAGGGAGGGTTGTAGGAGTTGGAAGAGGTTACAGAGATAGTGAGGGTTGTAGGGGCTGGAGAAGGTTACAGAGATAGGGAGGGTTGTAGGGGATGGAGGAGCTACAGAGATAGGGAGGTTTGTAGGAGCAGGGGGAAGTTACAGAGATAGGGAGGGTAGTAGGGGCCCGAGGAGGTACAGAGATAGGGACTGTTGTAGGGGCCCGAGGAGGTTACAGAAATAGGGAGGGTTGTAGGGGCTGGAGGAGGTTACACAGATAGGAACTGTTGTTGGTTCTGGAGGAGGTTACAGAGATAGGGAGGGTTGTAGGGAAAAGAGGAGTTTACAGCGATAGGGAGGGTTGTATCGTCTGGAGGGTGTTACAGAGATAGGGAGGGTTGTAGGGGCTAGAGGAGGTTACAGGGATAGGGAGGGTTGTAGGGGCTGGAGGTGGTTACAGGGATAGGGAGTGTTGTAGGGGCTGGAGGTGGTTACAGGGATAGGGAGGGTTGTTGGGGCTGGAGGAGGTTACTGAGATAGGGAGGGTATAAGGGCTGGAGGTTACAGGGATAGGGAGGGTTGTAGGGGCTGGAGGAGGTTACAGAGATAGGGAGGGTGTAAGGGGCTGCAGATTACAGGGATAGGGAGGGTTGTAGGGGCTGGAGGTGGTTACAGGGATAGGGAGGGTTGTAAGGGCTAGAGAAGGTTACAGAGATAGGGAGGGCAGAGGTGTTGGAGGAGGTTACAGAGACATGGAGGGATGCAGGAGCTGGAGGAGGTTACAGAGATAGGGAGGGTTGTAGAGGCTGGAGGAGGTTACAGAGATAGGGAAAGTTGTAGGGGCTGGAGGAGGTTACAGAAGTAGGGAGGGTTGTAGGAGTTGGAGGAAGTTACAGAGATACGGAGGGTTGTAGGGGCTGGAGGAGGTTACAGAGATAGGGAGGGTTGTAGGGGCTGGAGGAGGTTACAGAGATAGGGATGGTTGAAGGGGCTGGAGGAGGTTACAGAGCTACAGGGGGTTGTAGGGGCTGGAGGAGGTTACAGAGATAGGGAGGGTTGTAGGGGCTGGAGAAGGTTACAGAATTAGGGAGGCTTTTTCGGGCTGGAGGAGGTTACAGAGCTAGAGGGGGTTGTAGGGGCTGGAGGAGGTTATGGAGATAAGGAGGGTTGCAGGGGCTGGAGGAGGTTACAGAAGTACGGAGGATTTTTCGGGCTGGAGGAGGTTACAGAGATAGGGAAAGTTGTAGGGGCTGGAGGAGGTTATAGAGATAGGGAGGATGGTAGGGGCTGGAGGAGGTTACAGAGATAGGGAGAGTTTCAGGGGTTGGAGGAAGTTACAGAGGTAGGAAAGGTTTCAGAGGCTGCAGAGGGTTACAGAAATAGGGAGGGTTGTAGGGCTGGAGGAGGTTACAGAGTTAGGGAGGATTGTAGGGCTGGAGGACGTTACAGAGATAGGGAGAGTTTCAGGGGTTGGAGGAGGTTACAGAGGTAGGAAACGTTTCAGAGACTGCAGAGGGTTACAGAAATAGGGAGGGTTGTAGGGCTGGAGGAGGTTACAGAGTTAGGGGGGATTGTAGGGGCTGGAGGAGGTTATAAACTTAGGGAGGGTTGTAGAGTCTGGAGGTGGTTACAGAGATAGTGAGTGTTGTAGGGCCTGGAGGAGGTTACAGAGATAGGGTGGGTTGTACGGGCTGGAGGAGGTTACAGAAGTAGGGAGGGTTGTAGGGGCTGGAGGAGGTTACAGAGATAGGGAGGATTGTAGGGGCTGGAGGAGGTTACAGAGATAAGTAGGGTTGTAGGGGCTGGAGAAGGTTACAGAGATAGGGAGCGTAGTAGGGTCTGGAGGAGGTTACAGAGATAAGTAGGGTTGTAGGGGCTGGAGAAGGTTACAGAGATAGGGTGGGTTGTAGGGCCTGGAGGAGGTTACAGAGATAGGGATGGTTGTAGGGGCTGGAGGAGGTTATAAAAATAGGGAAATAGGGCTGGAGGAGGTTACAGAAGTAGGGAGGGTTGTAGGAGTTGGAAGAGGTTACAGAGATAGGGAGGGTTGTAGGGGCTGGAGGATGGTTACAGATATACAGGAGTTTGTAGGGGCTGGAGAAGATTACAGATGTAGGGAGGGTTTTTCGGGCTGGAGGCGGTTACAAAGCTAGAGGGGGTTGTAGGGGCTGGAGGAGGTTACAGAGCTACAGGGGATTGTAGGGGCTGGAGGAGTTTACGGACATAAGTAGGGTTGCAGGGGCTGGAGGAGGTTACAGAAGTAGGGAGGATTTTTCCGTCTGGAGGAGGTTTCAGGGATAGGGATGGTTGTCGTGGCTGGAGGAGGTTACAGAGATAGGGAAATTTGTAGGGGGCTGGACAAGCTTACAGAAGTAGGGACGGTTGTAGGCGCTGGAGGAGGTTACAGTGATAGGGAGGGTTCTAGGGGATGGAGGAGCCCACAGAGGTAGGGAGGTTTGTAGGAGCTGGGGGAAGTTACAGAGATAGGGAGGGTAGTAGGGGCTGGAGGAGGTTGCAGAGATAGGGACTGTTGTAGGGGCAGGAGGAGGTTATTGTGATAGGGAGGATTGCGGGGGATGGAGGAGGTTACAGAAATAGGGAGTGTAGTAGGGCCTGGAGGTGGTTACTGAGATAGGGAGTGTTGTAGGTTCTGGAGGAGGTTACAGAAATAGGGAGGTTTGTAGGGGCCGAAGGAGTTTACAGAGATAGGAAGGGTTGTAGTGTCTGGATGAGGTAACAGAGATAGGGAGGGTTGTACAGTCTGGAGGAGGTTACAGAGATAGGGAGGGTGGTAGGGAATGGAGGATGTTACTGAAATAGGGAGGGTTGTAGGGGCTGGAGGAGTTTATCGAGATAGGGAGAGTTGTAGGGTCTGGAGCAGGTTACAGAGATAGGGAGAGTTTCAGGGGTTGGAGGATGTTACAGACGTAGGAAAGTTTTCAGAGGCTGCAGAGGGTTACAGAAATAGGGAGGGTTGTAGGGTCTGGAGGTGGTTACAGAGATAGGGAGTGTTGTAGGGCCTCGAGGAGGTTACAGAGATAGGCTGGGTTGTACGGGCTGGAGGAGGTGACAGAGATAGGGAGGGTTGTAGGGGCTGGAGGAAGTTACAGAAGTAGGGAGGGTTGTAGGGGCTGGAGGAGGTTACAGAGATAGGGCGTGTTGTAGGGCCTGGAGGAGGTTACAGAGATAGGCTGGGTTGTACGGGCTGGAGGAGGTTACAGAGATAGGGAGGGTTGTAGGGGCTGGAGGAGGATACAGAGCTAGAGGGGGTTTTAGGGTCTGGAGGAGGTTACAGAAATAAGTAGGGTTGTAGGGGCTGGAGAAGGTTACAGAGATAGGGTGTGTTGTAGGGCCTGGAGGAGTTTGCAGAGATAGGGATGGTTTGTAGGGGCTGGAGGAGGTTACAGAAGTAGGAGGGTTGTAGGAGTTGGACGAGGTTACAGATATAAGGAGGGTTGTAGGGGCTGGAGGAGGTTACAGAGATAGGGAGGGTTGTAGGGTATGGAGGAGCTACAGAGATAGGGAGGTTTGTAGGAGCTGGGGGAAGTTACAGAGATAGGGAGGGTAGTAGGGGCTGGAGGAGGTTACAGAGATAGGGACTGTTGTAGGGGCTCGAGGAGGTTACAGAGATAGGGAGGGCTGTAGGGCCTGGAGGAGGTTACAGAGATAGGGAGAGTTGCAGGTTCTGGAGGAGGTTACAGAGATAGGGAGATTTGCAGGTTCTGGAGGAGGTTACAGAGATAGGGAGGGTTGTAGTGGCTGGAGGAGGTTACAGAGATAGGAAGGGTTGTAGGGTCTGGAGGAGGTTACAGAGATAGGGAGGGTTGTAGGGTCTGGAGGAGGTTACAGAGATAGGGAGGGTTGTAGGGGCTGGAGGAGGTTACAGAGATAGGGATGATTGTAGCGGCTGCAGGAGGTTACAGAGATACAGGGGGTTGTAGGGGCTGGAGGAGTTTACAGAGATAGGGAGTTTTGTAGTGGCTGGAGGACGTTATAAACATAGGGAGGGTGTAGTGTCTGGAGGTGGTTACAGAGATAGGGTGTGTTGTAGGCCCTGGAGGAGGTTACAGAGATAGGGAGGGTTGTAGGGGCTGGAGGAGGTTACAGAGATAGTGATGATTGTAGCGACTGCAGGAGGTTACAGAGATACAGGGGGTTGTAGGGGCTGGAGGAGTTTACAGAGATAGGGTGTGTTGTAGGCCCTGGAGGAGGTTACAGAGATAGGGTGGTTTGTATGGGCTGGAGGAGATTACAGAGATAGGGAAAGTTGTAGGGGCTGGTGGAGGTTACAGAGATAGGGATAATTGTAGGCCCTGGAGGAGGTTACAGAGATAGGGAGGGTTGTACGGGCTGGAGGAGATTACAGAGATAGGGAAAGTACTAGGGGCTGGACGAATTTACAGAGTTATGGAGTGTTGTAGGGGCTGGAGGAGGTTACAGAGATAGGGACTGTTGTAGGTTCTGGAGGAGGTTACAGAGATAGGGAGGGTTGTAGGGGCTGGAGGAGGTTACAGAGATAGGAAGGGTTGTAGGGTCTGGAGCAGGTTACAGATAAGGAGGGTTGTAGTGTCTGGAGGAGGTTACAGAGATAGGGAGGGTTGTAGGGGTTGGAGGAGGTTACAGAAATAGGGAGGGTTGTAGGGGCTGGAAGAGGTTACAAAGATAGGGAGAGTTGTAGGGTCTGGAGGAGGTTACAGAGATAGGGAGGGTTGTAGGGACTGAAGGAGGTTACAGAGATAGGAAGGGTTGTAGTGTCTGGAGGAGGTTACAGAGATAGGGAGGGTTGTACAGTCTGGAGGAGGTTACAGAGATAGGGAGGGAGGTAGTGAATGGAGTAGGTTACAGAAATAGGGAGGGTTGTAGTGTCTGGAGGAGGTTACAGAGATAGGGAGGGTTGTAGGGGTTGGAGGAGGTTACAGAAATAGGGAGGGTTGTAGGGGCTGGAAGAGGTTACAAAGATAGGGAGAGTTGTAGGGTCTGGAGGAGGTTACAGAGATAGGGAGGGTTGTAGGGACTGAAGGAGGTTACAGAGATAGGAAGGGTTGTAGTGTCTGGAGGAGGTTACAGAGATAGGGAGGGTTGTACAGTCTGGAGGAGGTTACAGAGATAGGGAGGGAGGTAGTGAATGGAGTAGGTTACAGAAATAGGGAGGGTTGTAGGGGCTGGAGGAGGTTATAGAGATAGGGAGAGTTGTAGGGGCTAGAGGAGTTTACAGAGATAGGGAGGATGGTAGGGGCTGGAGGAGGTTACAGAGATAGGGAGAGTTTCAGGGGTTGGAGGAGGTTACAGAGATAGGGAGAGTTTCAGGGGTTGGAGGAGGTTACAGATTTCGGGAGGGTTGTAGGGGCTGGAGGAGGTTACAGAGATAGGGAGGGTTGTATGTGCTGGAGGGGGTTACAGAGATAGGGAGGGTTGTAGGGGCTGGTGGAGGTAACAAAGATAGGGAGGGCTGTACATGCTGGAGGGGGTTACAGGGATAGTGAGGTTTGTAGGGGCTGGAGGAGGTTATAGAGATAGGGAGTTTAGTAGGTGATGGAGGAGGTTACAGAAGCAGGGAGGGTTGTAGGGGCTGGAGGAAGTTACAGAGATAGGGACTGTTGTAGGGGCAGGAGGAGGTTATAGTGATAGGGAGGGTTGTAGGCGCTGGAGGAGGTTACAGAAATAGGGAGGGTTGTAGGGCCTGGAGGAGGTTACAGAGATAGGGAGGGTTGTAGGGCCTGGAGGAGGTTACAGAGATAGGGAATGTTGTACGCTCTGGAGGAGGTTACGGAGATAGGGAGGGTTGTAGGGGCTGGAGGAGTTTACAGATATAGGGAAGGTTGTAGGGTTCTGGAGGAGGTTACAGAGATAGGGAGGGTTGTAGGGGCTGGAGGAGGTTACAGAGATAGGGAGGTTTGTAGGGGCTGGAGGAGGTTACAGTGATAGGGAGGTTTGTAGGGGTTAGAGAAGGCTACAGAGATGGGGAAGGTTGTAGGGGCTGGAGGAGGTTACAGAGATAGGGACGGTTGTAGGGGCTGCAGGAGATTACAAAGATAGGGAAGGTTGTAGGGGCTGGAGGAGGTTACAGAGATAGGGAGGGTTGTAGGGGCTGGGGGAGGTTACAGAGATAGGGAAGGTTGTAGAGGCTGGAGGAGGTTACAGAGATAGGGAGGGTTGTAGGTGTTGGAGGAGATTACAGAGATAGGGAGATTTGTAGGGGCTGGAGGAAGTTGCAGAGATAAGGATGGGTGTTGGGGCTGGAGGAGGTTACAGAGATAGGGAGGGTTTTAGGGGCTAGAGAAGGTTACAGAGAGTGAGAGTTGTAGGGGCTGGTGGAGGTTACAGTGATTGGGAGGGTTGTAGGTGCTGGAGGAGTTTACAGGGATAGGGAGGGTTGTAGGGGCTGGAGGAGGTTACAGAGATAGGGATGGTTGTAAGGGCTGGAGGAGGTTACTGAGATAGGGAGGGTTCTAGGGGATGGAGGAGCTACAGAGGTAGGGAGGTTTGTAGTAGCTGGGGGAAGTTCCAGAGTTAGGGAGGGTAGTAGGTGCTGGAGGAGGTTACAGAGATAGGGACTGTTGTAGGGGCAGGAGGAGGTTATTGTGATAGGGAGGGTTGTGGGGGCTGGAGGAGGTTACAGAAATAGGGAGGGTAGTAGGGCCTGGAGGTGGTTACTGAGATAGGGAGTGTTGTAGGTCTGGAGGAGGTTACAGAAATAGGGAGGGTTGTAGGGGCTGAAGGAGGTTACAGAGATAGGAAGGGTTGTAGGTGCTGGAGGAGGTTATAGAGATAGGGAGAGTTGTAGGGTCTGGAGGAGGTTACAGAGATAGGGAGGATGGTAGGGGCTCGAGGAGGTTACAGAGATAGGGAGAGTTTCAGGGGTTGGAGGATGTTACAGATATAGGGAGGGTTGTAGGGGCTGGAGGATGTTACAGAGATATGGAGTGTTGTAGGGGCTGGAGGAGGTTACAGAGTTAGGGAGGGTTGTATGTGCTGGAGGGGGTTACAGAGATAGGGAGGGTTGTAGGGGCTGGTGGAGGTTACAAAGATAGGGAGGGTTGTGCATGCTGGAGGGTGTTACAGGAATAGTGAGGTTTGTAGGGGCTGGAGGAGGTTATAGAGATAGGGAGGTTAGTCGGTGATGGAGGAGGTTACAGAAGCAGGGGGGTTTGTAGGAGCTGGAGGAAGTTACAGAGATAGGGACTGTTGTAGGGGCAGGAGGAGGTTATAGTGATAGGGAGGGTTGTAGGGGCTGGCGGAGGTTACAGAGATAGGGAGGGTTGTAGGGGCTGGCGGAGGTTACAGAGATAGGGAGGGTTGTAGGGACTGGAGGAGGTTACAGAGATAGGGAAGGTTGTAGGGGCTAGAGGAGGTTACAGAGATAGGGAGGGTTGTAGGGGTTGGAGGAGGTTACAGAGATAGGAAGATTTTTAGGGGCTGGAGGCAGTTGCAGAGATAGGGATGGGTGTTGGGGCTGGAGGAGGTTACAGAGATAGGGAGTTTTGTAGGGGCTGGAGGAGGTTACAGAGATAGGGAGGGTTTGTAGGGGCTGGAGGAGGTTACAGAGATAGGGAGGGTTGTAGGGGCTGGAGGAGGTTACAGAGATAGGGAGTTTTGTAGGGACTGGAGGAGGTTACAGAGATAGGGAGGTTTTGTAAGGGCTGGAGGAGGTTTCAGAGATAGGGAGGGTTGTAGGGGTTGGAGGAGGTTACAGAGATAGGGAGATTTGTAGGGGCTAGAGGAAGTTGCAGAGATAGGGATGGGTGTTGGGGCTGGAGGAGGTTACAGAGATAGGGAGGGTTTTAGTGGCTGGAGGAGTTTACAGAGATAGGGAGGGTTTTAGGGGCTGGAGAAGGTTACAGAGAGTGAGGGTTGCAGGGGCTGGTGGAGGTTACAGTGATTGGGAGGGTTGTAGGGGCTGGAGGAGTTTACAGGGATAGGGAGGGTTGTAGGGGCTGGAGGAGGTTACAGAGATAGGGATGGTTGTAAGGGCTGGAGGAGGTTACTGAGATAGGGAGGTTTCTAGGGGATGGAGGAGCTACAGAGGTAGGGAGGTTTGTAGGAGCTGGGGGAAGTTCCAGAGTTAGGGAGGGTAGTAGGTGCTGGAGGAGGTTACAGAGATAGGGACTGTTGTAGGGGCAGGAGGAGATTATTGTGATAGGGAGGGTTGTGGGGTCTGGAGGAGGTTAGAGAAATATGGAGGGTAGTAGGGCCTGGAGGAGGTTACTGAGATAGGGAGTGTTGTAGGTTCTGGAGGAGGTTACAGAAATAGGGAGAGTTGTAGGGGCTGAAGGAGGTTACAGAGATAGGAAGGGTTGTAGTGTCTGGATGAGGTAACAGAGATAGGGAGGGTTGTACAGTCTGGAGGAGGTTACAGAGATATGGAGGGTGGTAGGGAATGGAGGAGCTTACAGAAATAGGGAGGGTTGTAGGTGCTGGAGGAGGTTATAGAGATAGGGAGAGTTGTAGGGTCTGGAGGAGTTTACAGAGATAGGGAGGATTGTAGGGGCTAGAGGAGGTTACAGAGATAGGGAGGATGGTTGGGGCTCGAGGAGGTTACAGAGATAGGGAGAGTTTCAGGGGTTGGAGGATGTTACAGATATAGGGAGGGTTGTAGGGGCTGGAGGATGTTACAGAGTTATGGAGTGTTGTAGGGGCTGGAGGAGGTTACAGAGATAGGGAGGGTTGTAGGGGCTGGTGGAGGTTACAAAGATACGGAGGGTTGTACATGCTGGAGGGTTTTACAGGGATAGTGAGGTTTGTAGGGGCTGGAGGAGGTTATAGAGATAGAGAGGGTAGTAGGTGATGGAGGAGGTTACAGAGATAGGGAGGGTTGTACGCTCTGGAGGAGGTTACAGAGATAGGGAGGGTTGTAGTGGCTGGAGGAGTTTACAGATATAGGAAGGGTTGTAGGGTTCTGGAGGAGGTTTCAGAGATAGGGAGGGTTGTGGGGGCTGGCGGAGGTTACAGAGATAGGGAAGTTTGTAGGGTCTGGAGGAGGTTACAGAGATAGGGAGGGTTGTAGGGGCTAGAGAAGGCTACAGAGATGGGGAAGGTTGTAGGGGCTGGAGGAGGTTACAGAGATAGGGAGGGTTGTAGGGGTTGGAGGAGGTTACAGAGATAGGGAGGGTTGTAGGGGCTAGAGAAGGCTACAGAGATGGGGAAGGTTGTAGGGGCTGGAGGAGGTTTCAGAGATAGGGAGGGTTGTAGGGGTTGGAGGAGGTTACAGAGATAGGGAGATTTTTAGGGGCTAGAGGAATTTGCAGAGATAGGGATGGGTGTTGGGGCTGGAGGAGGTTACAGAGATAGGGAGGGTTTTAGGGGCTAGAGAAGGTTACAGAGGGTGAGGATTGTAGGGGCTGGTGGAGGTTACAGAGATAGGGAGGGTTGTAGGGGCTGGAGGAGGTTACAGAGATAGGTAGTGTTGTAGGGGCTGGAGGAGGTTACAGAGATAGGGAGGGTTGTAGGGTCTGGAGGAGGTTACAGAGATAGGTAGTGTTGTAGGGGCTGGAGGAGGTTATAGAGATAGGGAGTGTTGTTGGGGCTGGAGGAGGTTACAGAGATAGGGAGGGTTGTAGGGGCTGGAGGAGGTTACAGAGATAGGGAGGGTTGTAGGGGCTGGAGGAGGTTACAGTGATAGTGAGTGTTGTAGGGGCTGGAGGAGGTTACAGAGATAGGGAGGGTTGTAGGGGCTGGAGGAGGTTACAGAGATAGGGAGGGTTGTACGGGCTGGAGGAGGTTACAGAGATAGGGAGTGTTGTAGGGGCTGGAGGAGGTTACAGAGTTAGGGAGGGTTGTAGGGGCTGGAGGAGGTTACAGAGATAGGGAGGGTTGTAGGGGCTGGAGGAGGTTACAGAGATAGGGAGGGTTGTAGGGGCTGGAGGAGGTTATAGAGATAGGGAGTGTTGTAGGGTCTGGAGGAGGTTACAGAGATAGCGAGTGTTGTAGGGGCTGGAGGAGGTTACAGAGATAGGGAGGGTTGTAGTGGCTGGAGGAGGTTACAGATATAGGGAGGGTTGTAGGGGCTGGAGGAGGTTACAGGGATAGGGAGGGTTGTAGGGGCTGGAGGAGGTTACAGAGATAGGGATGGTTGTAAGGGCTGGAGGAGGTTACTGAGATAGGGAGGTTTCTAGGGGATGGAGGAGCTACAGAGGTAGGGAGGTTTGTAGGAGCTGGGGGAAGTTCCAGAGTTAGGGAGGGTAGTAGGTGCTGGAGGAGGTTACAGAGATAGGGACTGTTGTAGGGGCAGGAGGAGATTATTGTGATAGGGAGGGTTGTGGGGTCTGGAGGAGGTTAGAGAAATATGGAGGGTAGTAGGGCCTGGAGGAGGTTACTGAGATAGGGAGTGTTGTAGGTTCTGGAGGAGGTTACAGAAATAGGGAGAGTTGTAGGGGCTGAAGGAGGTTACAGAGATAGGAAGGGTTGTAGTGTCTGGATAAGGTAACAGAGATAGGGAGGGTTGTACAGTCTGGAGGAGGTTACAGAGATATGGAGGGTGGTAGGGAATGGAGGAGCTTACAGAAATAGGGAGGGTTGTAGGTGCTGGAGGAGGTTATAGAGATAGGGAGAGTTGTAGGGTCTGGAGGAGTTTACAGAGATAGGGAGGATTGTAGGGGCTAGAGGAGGTTACAGAGATAGGGAGGATGGTTGGGGCTCGAGGAGGTTACAGAGATAGGGAGAGTTTCAGGGGTTGGAGGATGTTACAGATATAGGGAGGGTTGTAGGGGCTGGAGGATGTTACAGAGTTATGGAGTGTTGTAGGGGCTGGAGGAGGTTACAGAGATAGGGAGGGTTGTAGGGGCTGGTGGAGGTTACAAAGATACGGAGGGTTGTACATGCTGGAGGGTTTTACAGGGATA
>JANJGN010003121.1:0-50948 GCA_026770705.1 Isurus oxyrinchus
GCCACACACACACAGCGAGAGAGAGAGCCACACTCACACACAGGGAGAGAGAGAGAGCCACACACACACAAGGAGAGAGAGAGCCACACACACACACAGGGAGAGAGAGAGCCACACACACACACACACACAGGGAGAGAGAGAGCCACACACACACACACAGGGAGAGAGAGAGCCACACACACACACAGGGAGAGAGAGAGCCACACACACACACAGGGAGAGAGAGAGCCACACACACACACAGGGAGAGAGAGAGCCACACACACACACAGGGAGAGAGAGAGCCACACACACACACAGGGAGAGAGAGAGCCACACACACACACAGGGAGAGAGAGAGCCACACACACACACAGGGAGAGAGAGAGCCACACACACACAGGGAGAGAGAGAGCCACACACACACACAGGGAGAGAGAGCCACACACACACACAGCGAGAGAGAGCCACACACACACACAGCGAGAGAGAGAGCCACACACACACACAGGGAGAGAGAGAGCCACACACACACACAGCGAGAGAGAGAGCCACACACACACACAGCGAGAGAGAGCCACACACACACACAGGGAGAGAGAGAGCCACACACACACAGCGAGAGAAAGCCACACACACACACACAGCGAGAGAGAGCCACACACACACACAGCGAGAGAGAGAGCCACACACACACACAGGGAGAGAGAGAGCCACACACACACACACACACAGCAAGAGAGAGAGAGCCACACACACACAGGGAGAGAGAGAGCGACACACACACACACACACACATACACACACACACACACACACACACACACAGGGAGAGAGAGAGCCACACACACACAGGGAGAGAGAGAGCCACACACACACACAGGGAGAGAGAGAGCCACACACACACACACAGGGAGAGAGAGAGCCACACACACACACAGGGAGAGAGAGAGCCACACCACACACACACAGGGAGAGAGAGAGCCACACACACACAGCGAGAGAGAGAGCCACACACACACAGCGAGAGAGAGAGCCACACACACACAGCGAGAGAGAGAGCCACACACACACACAGGGAGAGAGAGAGCCACACACACACACAGGGAGAGAGAGAGCCACACACACACACAGGGAGAGAGAGAGCCACACACACACACAGGGAGAGAGAGAGCCACACACACACACACAGGGAGAGAGAGAGCCACACACACACACAGGGAGAGAGAGAGCCACACACACACACACAGGGAGAGAGAGAGCAACACACACACACAGGGAGAGAGAGAGTCACACACACACACACACACACAGGGAGAGAGAGAGCCACACACACACACAGGGAGAGAGAGAGCCACACACACACACAGGGAGAGAGAGAGCCACACACACACACAGGGAGAGAGAGAGCCACACACACACACAGGGAGAGAGAGAGCCACACACACACACAGGGAGAGAGAGAGTCACACACACACACACACACACAGGGAGAGAGAGAGCCACACACACACACAGGGAGAGAGAGAGCCACACACACACACAGGGAGAGAGAGAGCCACACACACACAGGGAGAGAGAGAGCCACACACACACAGCGAGAGAGAGAGCCACACACACACAGCGAGAGAGAGAGCCACACACACACAGCGAGAGAGAGAGCCACTCACACACAGCGAGAGAGAGAGCCACACACACACACAGGGAGAGAGAGAGCAACACACACACACACAGCGAGAGAGAGCCACACACACACACAGGGAGAGAGAGAGCCACACACACACACAGGGAGAGAGAGAGCCACACACACACACACAGGGAGAGAGAGAGCCACACACACACACAGGGAGAGAGAGAGCCACACACACACACAGGGAGAGAGAGAGCCACACACACACACAGGGAGAGAGAGAGCCACACACACACACAGGGAGAGAGAGAGCCACACACACACACAGGGAGAGAGAGAGCCACACACACACAGGGAGAGAGAGAGCCACACACACACAGGGAGAGAGAGAGCCACACACACACACAGGGAGAGAGAGAGCCACACACACACACAGGGAGAGAGAGAGCCACACACACACACAGGGAGAGAGACAGCCACACACACACACAGGGAGAGAGACAGCCACACACACACACAGCGAGAGAGAGAGCCACACACACACAGCGAGAGAGAGAGCCACACACACACACACAGGGAGAGAGAGAGCCACACACACACACACAGGGAGAGAGAGAGCCACACACACACACAGGGAGAGAGAGAGCCACACACACACACAGGGAGAGAGAGAGCCACACACACACACACAGGGAGAGAGAGAGCCACACACACACACACGGAGAGAGAGAGCCACACACACACACACACACAGGGAGAGAGAGAGCCACACACACACACAGGGAGAGAGAGAGCCACACACACACACAGGGAGAGAGAGCCACACACACACACAGGGAGAGAGAGAGCCACACACACACACAGCGAACGAGAGAGCCACACACACACACAGCGAGAGAGAGAGCCACACACACACACAGCGAGAGAGAGCCACACACACACACACAGCGAGAGAGAGCCACATACACACAGGGAGAGAGAGAGCCACACACACACACACACACAGCGAGAGAGAGAGAGCCACACACACACACAAGGAGAGAGAGAGCGACACACACACACACACACACACACACACACACACACACACACACACACACACACACACACACACACACAGGGAGAGAGAGAGCCACACACACACACACAGGGAGAGAGAGAGCTACACACACACACACACAGCGAGAGAGAGCCACACACACACACAGCGAGAGAGAGCCACACACACACACACAGGGAGAGAGAGAGCCACACACACACACAGGGAGAGAGAGAGCCACACACGCACACAGGGAGAGAGAGAGCCACACACACACACAGGGAGAGAGAGAGCCACACACACACAGGGAGAGAGAGAGCCACACACACACAGCGAGAGAGAGAGCCACACACACACAGCGAGAGAGAGAGCCACACACACACAGCGAGAGAGAGAGCCACACACACACACAGGGAGAGAGAGAGCCACACACACACAGCGAGAGAGAGAGCCACACACACACACAGCGAGAGAGAGAGCCACACACACACAGCGAGAGAGAGAGCCACACACACACGGAGAGAGAAAGAGCCACACACACACAGCGAGAGAGAGAGCCACACACACACAGCGAGAGAGAGCCACACACACACAAGAGAGAGAGAGCCACACACACACAGCGAGAGAGAGAGCCACACACACACAGCGAGAGAGAGAGCCACACACACACAGCGAGAGAGAGAGCCACACACACACAGCGAGAGAGAGAGCCACACACACACAGCGAGAGAGAGAGCCACACACACACACAGGGAGAGAGAGAGCCACACACACACACAGGGCGAGAGAGAGCCACACACACACACAGGGCGAGAGAGAGCCACACACACACACAGGGAGAGAGAGAGCCACACACACACAGCGAGAGAGAGAGTCACACACACACAGCGAGAGAGAGAGCCACACACACACAGCGAGAGAGAGAGCCACACACACACAGCGAGAGAGAGAGCCACACACACACAGCGAGAGAGAGAGCCACACACACACAGCGAGAGAGAGAGCCACACACACACAGCGAGAGAGAGAGCCACACACACACAGCGAGAGAGAGAGCCACACACACACACAGCGAGAGACAGAGTCACACACACACAGGGAGAGAGAGGGTCACACACACACAGGGAGAGAGAGAGCCACACACACACACACAGCGAGAGAGAGAGCCACACACACACACAGGGAGAGAGAGAGCCACACACACACACAGGGAGAGAGAGAGCCACACACACACACAGGGAGAGAGAGAGCCACACACAAACACAGGGAGAGAGAGAGCCACACACACACACACAGGGAGAGAGAGAGCCACACACACACACACAGGGAGAGAGAGAGCCACACACACACACACAGGGAGAGAGAGAGCCACACACACACACACAGGGAGAGAGAGAGCCACACACACACACACACAGGGAGAGAGAGAGCCACACACACACACACAGGGAGAGAGAGAGCCACACACACACAGGGAGAGAGAGAGCCACACACACACAGCGAGAGAGAGAGCCACACACACACACAGGGAGAGAGAGAGCCACACACACACACACACACAGGGAGAGAGAGAGCCACACACACACAGGGAGAGAGAGAGCCACACACACACAGCGAGAGAGAGAGCCACACACACACACAGGGAGAGAGAGAGCCACACACACACACACACACACAGGGAGAGAGAGAGCCACACACACACACAGGGAGAGAGAGAGCCACACACAAACACAGGGAGAGAGAGAGCCACACACACACACACAGGGAGAGAGAGAGCCACACACACACACACAGGGAGAGAGAGAGCCACACACACACACACAGGGAGAGAGAGAGCCACACACACACACACACAGGGAGAGAGAGAGCCACACACACACACACACAGGGAGAGAGAGAGCCACACACACACACACAGGGAGAGAGAGAGCCACACACACACAGGGAGAGAGAGAGCCACACACACACAGCGAGAGAGAGAGCCACACACACACACAGGGAGAGAGAGAGCCACACACACACACACACACAGGGAGAGAGAGAGCCACACACACACACACAGGGAGAGAGAGAGCCACACACACACACACACAGGGAGAGAGAGAGCCACACACACAGGGAGAGAGAGAGCCACACACACACAGGGAGAGAGAGAGCCACACACACACACAGGGAGAGAGAGAGCCACACACACACACACAGGGAGAGAGAGAGCCACACACACACACACAGGGAGAGAGAGAGCCACACACACACAGGGAGAGAGAGAGCCACACACACACAGCGAGAGAGAGAGCCACACACACACACAGGGAGAGAGAGAGCCACACACACACACACACACACAGGGAGAGAGAGAGCCACACACACACACACACAGGGAGAGAGAGAGCCACAAACACAGGGAGAGAGAGAGCCACACACACACAGGGAGAGAGAGAGCCACACACACACAGGGAGAGAGAGAGCCACACACACAGGGAGAGAGAGAGCCACACACACACAGGGAGAGAGAGAGCCACACACACACAGGGAGAGAGAGAGCCACACACACAGGGAGAGAGAGAGCCACACACACACAGGGAGAGAGAGAGTCACACACACACAGCGAGAGAGAGAGCCACACACACACACAGGGAGAGAGAGAGCCACACACACACACAGGGAGGGAGAGAGCCACACACACAGGGAGAGAGAGAGCCACACACACACAGGGAGAGAGAGAGCCACACACACACACAGGGAGAGAGAGAGCCACACACACACACAGGGAGAGAGAGAGCCACACACACACACAGGGAGAGAGAGAGCCACACACACACACAGGGAGAGAGAGAGCCACACACACACACACACACACACAGGGAGAGAGAGAGCCACACACACACACAGGGAGAGAGAGAGCCACACACACACACAGGGAGAGAGAGAGCCACACACACACAGGGAGAGAGAGAGCCACACACACACACACAGGGAGAGAGAGAGCCACACACACACACACACAGGGAGAGAGAGAGCCACACACACAGGGAGAGAGAGAGCCACACACACACAGGGAGAGAGAGAGCCACACACACACACAGGGAGAGAGAGAGCCACACACACACACAGGGAGAGAGAGAGCCACACACACACACAGGGAGAGAGAGAGCCACACACACACACAGGGAGAGAGAGAGCCACACACACACAGCGAGAGAGAGAGCCACACACACACACAGCGAGAGAGAGAGCCACACACACACAGCGAGAGAGAGAGCCACACACACACAGCGAGAGAGAGAGCCACACACACACAGCGAGAGAGAGAGCCACACACACACAGCGAGAGAGAGAGCCACACACACACAGCGAGAGAGAGAGCCACACACACACAGCGAGAGAGAGAGCCACACACACACAGGGAGAGAGAGAGCCACACACACACACACACAGGGAGAGAGAGAGCCACACACACACACAGGGAGAGAGAGAGCCACACACACACACAGGGAGAGAGAGAGCCACACACACACAGGGAGAGAGAGAGCCACACACACACAGGGAGAGAGAGAGCCACACACACACACAGGGAGAGAGAGCCACACACACACACAGCGAGAGAGAGCCACACACACACACAGCGAGAGAGAGAGCCACACACACACACAGGGAGAGAGAGAGCCACACACACAAACAGCGAGAGAGAGAGCCACACACACACACAGCGAGAGAGAGCCACACACACACACAGCGAGAGAGAGCCACACACACACACACACAGCGAGAGAGAGCCACACACACACACAGCGAGAGAGAGAGCCACACACACACACAGGGAGAGAGAGAGCCACACACACACACACACACAGCAAGAGAGAGAGAGCCACACACACACAGGGAGAGAGAGAGCGACACACACACACACACACATACACACACACACACACACACACACACACAGGGAGAGAGAGAGCCACACACACACAGGGAGAGAGAGAGCCACACACACACACAGGGAGAGAGAGAGCCACACACACACACACAGGGAGAGAGAGAGCCACACACACACACAGGGAGAGAGAGAGCCACACCACACACACACAGGGAGAGAGAGAGCCACACACACACAGCGAGAGAGAGAGCCACACACACACAGCGAGAGAGAGAGCCACACACACACAGCGAGAGAGAGAGCCACACACACACAGCGAGAGAGAGAGCCACACACACACACAGGGAGAGAGAGAGCCACACACACACACACAGGGAGAGAGAGAGCCACACACACACACACAGGGAGAGAGAGAGCCACACACACACACACAGGGAGAGAGAGAGCAACACACACACACACAGCGAGAGAGAGCCACACACACACACAGGGAGAGAGAGAGCCACACACACACACAGGGAGAGAGAGAGCCACACACACACACAGGGAGAGAGAGAGCCACACACACACACAGGGAGAGAGAGAGCCACACACACACACAGGGAGAGAGAGAGCCACACACACACACAGGGAGAGAGAGAGCCACACACACACACAGGGAGAGAGAGAGCCACACACACACAGGGAGAGAGAGAGCCACACACACACAGGGAGAGAGAGAGCCACACACACACAGGGAGAGAGAGAGCCACACACACACAGCGAGAGAGAGAGCCACACACACACAGCGAGAGAGAGAGCCACTCACACACAGCGAGAGAGAGAGCCACACACACACACAGGGAGAGAGAGAGCCACACACACACACAGGGAGAGAGAGAGCCACACACACACACAGGGAGAGAGAGAGCCACACACACACACAGGGAGAGAGAGAGCCACACACAAACACAGGGAGAGAGAGAGCCACACACACACACACAGGGAGAGAGAGAGCCACACACACACACAGGGAGAGAGAGAGCCACACACACACACACAGGGAGAGAGAGAGCCACACACACACACACAGAGAGAGAGAGCCACACACACACACACACACAGGGAGAGAGAGAGCCACACACACACACAGGGAGAGAGAGAGCCACACACACACACAGGGAGAGAGAGCCACACACACACACAGGGAGAGAGAGCCACACACACACACAGGGAGAGAGAGAGCCACACACACACACAGCGAACGAGAGAGCCACACACACACAGCGAGAGAGAGAGCCACACACACACAGCGAGAGAGAGAGCCACACACACACAGCGAGAGAGAGAGCCACACACACACAGCGAGAGAGAGAGCCACACACACACAGCGAGAGAGAGAGCCACACACACACACAGCGAGAGAGAGCCACACACACACACAGCGAGAGAGAGCCACATACACACAGGGAGAGAGAGAGCCACACACACACACAGCGAGAGAGAGAGAGCCACACACACACACAGGGAGAGAGAGAGCGACACACACACACACACACACACACACACACACACACACAGGGAGAGAGAGAGCCACACACACACACACAGGGAGAGAGAGAGCTACACACACACACACACAGCGAGAGAGAGCCACACACACACACAGCGAGAGAGAGCCACACACACACACACAGGGAGAGAGAGAGCCACACACGCACGGAGAGAGAGCCACACACACACACACACAGGGAGAGAGAGAGCCACACACACACACAGGGAGAGAGAGAGCCACACACGCACACAGGGAGAGAGAGAGCCACACACGCACACAGGGAGAGAGAGAGCCACACACACACACAGGGAGAGAGAGAGCCACACACACACAGGGAGAGAGAGAGCCACACACACACAGCGAGAGAGAGAGCCACACACACACAGCGAGAGAGAGAGCCACACACACACAGCGAGAGAGAGAGCCACACACACACAGCGAGAGAGAGAGCCACACACACACAGCGAGAGAGAGAGCCACACACACACAGCGAGAGAGAGAGCCACACACACACAGCGAGAGAGAGAGCCACACACACACAGCGAGAGAGAGAGCCACACACACACAGCGAGAGAGAGAGCCACACGCACACAGCGAGAGAGAGAGCCACACGCACACAGCGAGAGAGAGAGCCACACGCACACAGCGAGAGAGAGAGCCACACACACACAGCGAGAGAGGGAGCCACACACACACACAGGGAGAGAGAGAGCCACACACAGACACAGGGAGAGAGAGAGCCACACACACACACAGGGAGAGAGAGAGCCACACACACACACAGGGCGAGAGAGAGCCACACACACACACAGGGCGAGAGAGAGCCACACACACACACACAGGGAGAGAGAGAGCCACACACACACAGGGAGAGAGAGAGTCACACACACACAGCGAGAGAGAGAGCCACACACACACAGCGAGAGAGAGAGCCACACACACACAGCGAGAGAGAGAGCCACACACACACAGCGAGAGAGAGAGCCACACACACACAGCGAGAGAGAGAGCCACACACACACAGCGAGAGAGAGAGCCACACACACACACAGCGAGAGACAGAGTCACACACACACAGGGAGAGAGAGAGTCACACACACACAGGGAGAGAGAGAGCCACACACACACACAGCGAGAGAGAGAGCCACACACACACACAGGGAGAGAGAGAGCCACACACACACACAGGGAGAGAGAGAGCCACACACACACACAGGGAGAGAGAGAGCCACACACACACACAGGGAGAGAGAGAGCCACACACAAACACAGGGAGAGAGAGAGCCACACACACACACACAGGGAGAGAGAGAGCCACACACACACACACAGGGAGAGAGAGAGCCACACACACACACACAGGGAGAGAGAGAGCCACACACACACACACAGGGAGAGAGAGAGCCACACACACACACACAGCGAGAGAGAGAGCCACACACACACACACAGGGAGAGAGAGAGCCACACACACACAGGGAGAGAGAGAGCCACACACACACAGCGAGAGAGAGAGCCACACACACACACAGGGAGAGAGAGAGCCACACACACACACACACACAGGGAGAGAGAGAGCCACACACACACAGGGAGAGAGAGAGCCACACACACACACACACAGGGAGAGAGAGAGCCACACACACAGGGAGAGAGAGAGCCACACACACAGGGAGAGAGAGAGCCACACACACACAGGGAGAGAGAGAGCCACACACACACACAGGGAGAGAGAGAGCCACACACACACACACAGGGAGAGAGAGAGCCACACACACACAGGGAGAGAGAGAGCCACACACACACAGCGAGAGAGAGAGCCACACACACACAGCGAGAGAGAGAGCCACACACACACACAGGGAGAGAGAGAGCCACACACACACACACACACAGGGAGAGAGAGAGCCACACACACACACACAGGGAGAGAGAGAGCCACACACACACACACACAGGGAGAGAGAGAGCCACACACACAGGGAGAGAGAGAGCCACACACACACAGGGAGAGAGAGAGCCACACACACACACAGGGAGAGAGAGAGCCACACACACACACAGGGAGAGAGAGAGCCACACACACAGGGAGAGAGAGAGCCACACACACACAGGGAGAGAGAGAGCCACACACACACACACACACAGGGAGAGAGAGAGCCACACACACACACAGGGAGAGAGAGAGCCACACACACACACAGGGAGAGAGAGAGCCACACACACACACAGGGAGAGAGAGAGCCACACACACACACAGGGAGAGAGAGAGCCACACACACACACACACACAGGGAGAGAGAGAGCCACACACACACACAGGGAGAGAGAGAGCCACACACACACACAGGGAGAGAGAGAGCCACACACACACACACACACACAGGGAGAGAGAGAGCCACACACACACACACAGGGAGAGAGAGAGCCACACACACACACACACAGGGAGAGAGAGAGCCACACACACAGGGAGAGAGAGAGCCACACACACACAGGGAGAGAGAGAGCCACACACACACACAGGGAGAGAGAGAGCCACACACACACACAGGGAGAGAGAGAGCCACACACACACACAGGGAGAGAGAGAGCCACACACACACACAGGGAGAGAGAGAGCCACACACACACACAGGGAGAGAGAGAGCCACACACACACACAGGGAGAGAGAGAGCCACACACACACACAGGGAGAGAGAGAGCCACACACACACACAGGGACAGAGAGAGCCACACACACACACACACACAGGGAGAGAGAGAGCCACACACACACACAGGGAGAGAGAGAGCCACACACACACACAGGGAGAGAGAGAGCCACACACACACACACACACACACACAGGGAGAGAGAGAGCCACACACACACACACAGGGAGAGAGAGAGCCACACACACACACACACAGCGAGAGAGAGAGCCACACACACACAGCGAGAGAGAGAGCCACACACACACACAGCGAGAGAGAGAGCCACACACACACAGCGAGAGAGAGAGCCACACACACACAGCGAGAGAGAGAGCCACACACACACAACGAGAGAGAGAGCCACACACACACAGGGAGAGAGAGAGCCACACACACACAGGGAGAGAGAGAGCCACACACACACAGGGAGAGAGAGAGCCACACACACACAGGGAGAGAGAGAGCCACACACACACACAGGGAGAGAGAGAGCCACACACACACACACACACAGGGAGAAAGAGAGCCACACACACACACACACACAGGGAGAGAGAGAGCCACACACACACACAGCGAGAGAGAGAGCCACACACACACACAGCGAGAGAGCCACACACACACACAGGGAGAGAGAGAGCCACACACACACACAGGGAGAGAGAGAGCCACACACACACACACAGCGAGAGAGAGAGCCACACACACACAGCGAGAGAGAGAGCTACACACACACAGCGAGAGAGAGAGCTACACACACACAGCGAGAGAGAGAGCCACACACACACAGCGAGAGAGAGAGCCACACACACACAGCGAGAGAGAGAGCCACACACACACAGCGAGAGAGAGAGCCACACACACACAGCGAGAGAGAGAGCCACACACACACAGCGAGAGAGAGAGCCACACACACACAGCGAGAGAGAGAGCCACACACACACAGCGAGAGAGAGAGCCACACACACACAGCGAGAGAGAGAGCCACACACACACAGCGAGAGAACCACACACACACAGCGAGAGAGAGAGCCACACACACACAGCGAGAGAGAGAGCCACACACACACAGCGAGAGAGAGAGCCACACACACACAGCGAGAGAGAGAGCCACACACACACAGCGAGAGAGAGAGCCACACACACACAGCGAGAGAGACAGCCACACACACACAGCGAGAGAGAGAGCCACACACACACAGGGAGAGAGAGAGCCACACACACACAGGGAGAGAGAGAGCCACACACACACAGCGAGAGAGAGAGCCACACACACACAGCGAGAGAGAGAGCCACACACACACAGCGAGAGAGAGAGCCACACACACACAGCGAGAGAGAGAGCCACACACACACAGCGAGAGAGAGAGCCACACACACACAGCGAGAGAGAGAGCCACACACACACAGCGAGAGAGAGAGCCACACGCACACAGCGAGAGAGAGAGCCACACACACACAGCAAGAGAGAGAGCCACACACACACAGCAAGAGAGAGAGCCACACACACTGCGAGAGAGAGAGCCACACACACTGCGAGAGAGAGAGCCACACACACACACAGCGAGAGAGAGAGCCACACACACACACAGGGAGAGAGAGAGCCACACACACACACAGGGAGAGAGAGAGCCACACACACACAGCGAGAGAGAGAGCCACACACACACACAGGGAGAGAGAGAGCCACACACACACAGCAAGAGAGAGAGCCACACACACACTGCGAGCGAGAGAGCCACACACACACAGCGAGAGAGAGAGCCACACACACACAGCGAGAGAGAGAGCCACACACACACAGCGAGAGAGAGAGCCACACACACACAGCGAGAGAGAGAGAGCCACACACACACAGCGAGAGAGAGAGCCACACACACACACACTGGGAGAGAGAGAGCCACACACACACACAGCGAGAGAGAGAGAGCCACACACACACACAGGGAGAGAGAGAGCCACACACACACACACACACACAGGGAGAGAGAGAGCCACACACACACACAGGGAGAGAGAGAGCCACACACACACACACAGGGAGAGAGAGAGCCAGACACACACAGGGAGAGAGGGAGCCACACACACACACAGGGAGAGAGAGAGCCACACACACACACAGGGAGAGAGAGAGCCACACACACACACAGGGAGAGAGAGAGCCACACACACACACAGGGAGAGAGAGAGCCACACACACACACAGGGAGAGAGAGAGCCACACACACACACAGGGAGAGAGAGAGCCACACACACACACACACAGGGAGAGAGGGAGCCACACACACACAGGGAGAGAGAAAGCCACACACACACACAGGGAGAGAGAGAGCCACACACACACACACAGCGAGAGAGAGAGCCACACACACACAGGGAGAGAGAGAGCCACACACACACACACAGGGAGAGAGAGAGCCACACACACACAGGGAGAGAGAGAGCCACACACACACACAGGGAGAGAGAGAGCCACACGCACACACAGGGAGAGAGAGAGCCACACACACACAGGGAGAGAGAGAGCCACACACACACAGGGAGAGAGAGAGCCACACACACACAGCGAGAGAGAGAGCCACACACACACACACACACAGCGAGAGAGAGAGCCACACACACACACAGGGAGAGAGAGAGCCACACACACACACAGGGAGAGAGAGAGCCACACACACACACAGGGAGAGAGAGAGCCACACACACACACAGGGAGAGAGAGAGCCACACACACACACACAGGGAGAGAGAGAGCCACACACACACACAGGGAGAGAGAGAGCCACACACACACACAGGGAGAGAGAGAGCCAGACACACACACACACAGGGAGAGAGAGAGCCACACACACACACACACAGGGAGAGAGAGAGCCAGACACACACACACAGGGAGAGAGAGAGCCACACACACACACACACAGGGAGAGAGAGAGCCAGACACACACACACAGGGAGAGAGAGAGCCACACACACACACAGGGAGAGAGAGAGCCACACACACACACAGGGAGAGAGAGAGCCACACACACACACAGGGAGAGAGACAGCCACACACACACACAGGGAGAGAGAGAGCCACACACACACACACACACAGGGAGAGAGGGAGCCACACACACACAGGGAGAGAGAAAGCCACACACACACACAGGGAGAGAGAGAGCCACACACACACACACAGCGAGAGAGAGAGCCACACACACACAGGGAGAGAGAGAGCCACACACACACACACAGGGAGAGAGAGAGCCACACACACACAGGGAGAGAGAGAGCCACACACACACACAGGGAGAGAGAGAGCCACACGCACACACAGGGAGAGAGAGAGCCACACACACACAGGGAGAGAGAGAGCCACACACACACAGGGAGAGAGAGAGCCACACACACACAGCGAGAGAGAGAGCCACACACACACACACACACACAGCGAGAGAGAGAGCCACACACACACACAGGGAGAGAGAGAGCCACACACACACACAGGGAGAGAGAGAGCCACACACACACACAGGGAGAGAGAGAGCCACACACACACACAGGGAGAGAGAGAGCCACACACACACACACAGGGAGAGAGAGAGCCACACACACACACAGGGAGAGAGAGAGCCACACACACACACAGGGAGAGAGAGAGCCAGACACACACACACACAGGGAGAGAGAGAGCCACACACACACACACACAGGGAGAGAGAGAGCCAGACACACACACACAGGGAGAGAGAGAGCCACACACACACACACACAGGGAGAGAGAGAGCCAGACACACACACACAGGGAGAGAGAGAGCCACACACACACACACAGCGAGAGAGAGAGCCACACACACACACACACAGGGAGAGAGCCACACACACACACACAGGGAGAGAGGGAGCCACACACACACAGGGAGAGAGAAAGCCACACACACACAGCGAGAGAGAGAGCCACACACACACACACAGGGAGAGAGAGAGCCACACACACACACACACACAGCGAGAGAGAGAGCCACACACACACACAGGGAGAGAGAGAGCCACACACACACACAGGGAGAGAGAGAGCCACACACACACAGGGAGAGAGAGCCACACACACACAGCGAGAGAGAGAGCCACACACACACACAGGGAGAGAGAGAGCCACACACACACACAGGGAGAGAGAGAGCCACACACACACACACAGGGAGAGAGAGAGCCACACACACACACACACACAGCGAGAGAGAGAGCCACACACACACAGGGAGAGAGAGAGCCACACACACACAGGGAGAGAGAGAGCCACACACACACACAGGGAGAGAGAGAGCCACACACACACACACAGGGAGAGAGGGAGTCACACACACACAGGGAGAGAGAAAGCCACACACACACAGCGAGAGAGAGCCACACACACACACACAGGGAGAGAGGGAGCCACACACACACAGGGAGAGAGAGAGTCACACACACACAGGGAGAGAGAGAGTCACACACACACAGGGTGAGAGAAAGGGAGAGAGAGACACACATACACACAGGGAGAGCGGGAGAGACACACACACACACACACACACACAGGGGGCGAGAGAGACACAGAGAGAGAGAGAGAGAGATATAGACACACACACACAGGGAGTGAGAAAGAGAGACACATACAGGGAGAGAGAGACACACACAGGGAGAGAGACAGACACACAGAAGAATGCAGACACACAGAAAAATGCAGACACAGAGAGAGAGATACAGACATCCAGGGAGAGATACAGACACATCCAGGCAGAGATACAGACACACCCAGAGAGAGAGATGAAGACACACCCAGAGAGGGATACAGACACACCCAGAGAGTCAGACAGAGAGAGAGAGAGATACAGACACAGAGAGAGAGAGATACAGACACAGAGAGAGACAGAGAGAGAGATACAGACACAGAGACAGAGAGAGATACAGACACAGAGAGAGAGAGGGATACAGACACACACAGGGAAAGAGACAGACACACACAGGGAAACAGACAGACACACAGAAAAATGCAGACACACAGAGAGTCAGACACAGAGAGAGAGAGAGAGATACAGACACAGAGAGAGAGAGAGAGAGAGATACAGACACAGAGAGAGAGAGAGAGAGATACAGACACAGAGAGAGACAGAGAGAGAGATACAGACACAGAGAGAGAGAGAGATACAGACACAAAGAGAGACACAGAGAGAGATACACAGAGAGAGACAGAGAGAGAGATACAGACACAAAGAGAGACAGAGAGAGAGATACACAGAGAGAGACAGAGAGAGAGATACAGACACAGAGAGAGACAGAGAGAGAGATACAGACACACACAGGGAAAGAGACAGACACACACAGGGAAAGAGACAGACACACAGAAAAATGCAGACACCCAGAGAGTCAGACACACAGAGAGAGAGAGAGATACAGACACAGAGAGAGAGAGAGAGAGAGATACAGACACAGAGAGAGACAGAGAGAGAGATACAGACACAGAGAGAGAGAGATACAGACACACACAGGGAAAGAGACAGACACACAGAAAAATGCAGACACCCAGAGAGTCAGACACACACAGAGAGAGAGAGAGAGAGAGAGAGAGAGAGAGATACAGTTGATACAGACACACAGAGAAAGAGAGAGAGATACAGACACACCCAGAGAGACACAGACACACCCAGACAGAGAGACACAGACACACCCAGAGAGACACAGACACACCCAGAGAGGGAAATACAGACAGAGAGAGAGAGAGAGAGAGAGAGGGATACAGTTGATACAGACACACAGAGAAAGAGAGAGAGACACAGACACAGAGAGAGAGATACAGACTCACAGACAGTGATACAGACACATAGAGAAAGAGAGAGAGATACAGACACACCCAGAGAGGGAGATACAGACACACAGAGAAAGAGATACAGACACACCCAGAGAGGGAGATACAGACACAGAGAGAGAGAGAGTGATATACACACACACACACAGACAGACAGGGAGACAGACAGACAGGCTCACACAGAGACAGACAGGGAGACAGACAGACAGGCCCACACAGAGACAGACAGAGAGACAGACAGACAGGCCCACACACAGAGACAGACAGAGAGACAGACAGACAGGCCCACACTGAGACAGACAGAGAGACAGACAGACAGGCCCACACAGAGACAGACAGGGAGACAGACAGACAGGCCCACACACAGACAGACAGGCCCACACACAGACAGACAGACAGGCCCACACACAGACAGACAGGGAGACAGACAGACAGGCCCACACACAGACAGACAGAGAGACAGACAGACAGGCCCACACACAGACAGACAGAGAGACAGACAGACAGGCCCACACAGAGACAGACAGAGAAACAGACAGACAGGCCCACACAGAGACAGACAGAGAAACAGACAGACAGGCCCACACACAGACAGACAGAGAGACAGACAGACAGGCCCACACACAGACAGACAGAGAGACAGACAGACAGGCCCACACACAGACAGACAGGGAGACAGACAGACAGGCCCACACAGAGACAGACAGGGAGACAGACAGACAGGCCCACACACAGACAGACAGGGAGACAGACAGACAGGCCCACACACAGACAGACAGGGAGACAGACAGACAGGCCCACACAGAGACAGACAGGGAGACAGACAGACAGGCCCACACAGAGACAGACAGGGAGACACACACAAGGACTCATGACAGGCAGGAAAGTGGAGTTGAGGCCACGATCAGATCAGCCATGATCCTGTGGGGGGAGCAGGTTCGAGGGGCCGAATGGCCTACTCCTGTTGCCGCTCCGATTTCTCATCATCTTCTTGAACCTCCCTCCCTCCCCAGCCCCCGAGGGGGTCAAACTCACAGATACTAACCTGCCAAAGTGCGTAACCTTCGACCCCGGGTATATTTCCTTCTGGCAGAAGTAGGCATCAAGTTTGAAGAGACTCAGCAGCTGATTGGCCCCCACGACCTCACCAGTCCTGAGACACCGGAGAGAGTAAGACCAACGTCAGCTCAGTGCCAACTGAGTTTACACCAGAATTCATGCATTCATTGAGCTGAAATGGAGATAGTGCTGGGACACACAGTCCCAATATACACACACACACATACATACACAGTCAGAGCTGGGACACACAGTCCCGTTACACACACACATACATACACAGTCAGAGCTGGGACACGGTCCCAATATACACACACACACAGTCAGTGCTGGGACACACAGTCCCGTTTTACTTACACACACACACACACACACACACACACACACACACACACACAGTCAGTGCCGGGACACAGTCCCATTACACATACACAGAGTCAGTGCTGGGACACACAGTCCCATTACACACACACAGTCAGTACTGGGACACAGTCCTATTACACACACACAGTCAGTGCTGGGACACACAGTTCCACACACACACAGTCAGTGCTCGGACACAGTCCCATTACACATACACTCACAGTCAGAGCTGGGACACACAATCCCATTACACACACACACACACACACACACACACACACACACACACACACACACACACACACAGTCAGTGCTGGGACACACAGTCCCGTTACACACACACACACACAGTCAGTGCTGGGACACAGTCCCATTACACATACACAGAGTCAGTGCTGGGACACACAATTCCTTTGCACACACAAACACACACACATGGTCAGTGCTGGGACACACAGTCCCATTACACACACAAACATAGTACTGGGACACACAGTCCCATTACACGCACAAACATAGTCAGTGCTGGGACACACAGTCCCATTACACACACACAGTCAGTGCTGGGACACAGTCCCATTACACACACACAGTCAGTGCTGGGACACACAGTTCCACACACACACACACACAGTCAGTGCTCGGACACAGTCCCATTACACATACACTCACAGTCAGAGCTGGGACACACAATCCCATTACACACACACACAAACACACAGTCAGTGCTGGGACACACAGTCCCGTTACACACACACACACACACACACACACACACACACACACACACACACACACACACACACACACACACAGTCAGTGCTGGGACATAGTCCCATTACACACACACACAGTCAGTGCTGGGACGCACAGTTCCACACACACACACACACACACACACACACACAGTCAGTGCTCGGACACAGTCCCATTACACATACACTCACAGTCAGTGCTGGGACACACAGTTCCACACATCCACACACACACACACACAGAGTCAGTGCTGGGACACACAGTTCCACACAAACATACATACACACACACACACACACACACACACACACACACACAGTGAGTGCTGGGACACACAGTTCCACTACACACACACACAATCAGTGCTGGGTCACAGTCCCATTACACACAGTCAGTACTGGGACACACAGTCCCGTTATACACACACACACACACACACACACACACACACACACACACACACACACACACACACACACACACACAGAGTCAGTACTGGGACACACAGTCCCGTTATACACACACACACACACGCACACACAGTCAGTGCTGGGACACACAGTTCCACTACACACACACAGTCAGTGCAGGGACACACAGTTCCACACACAAACACAGTGTCAGTGCTGGGACACACAGTTCCACAAACACACACACACACACAGTCAGTGCTGGGACACAGTTCCACACACACACAGTCAGTGCTGGGACACAGTTCCACACACACAGTCAGTGCTCGGACACAGTCCCATTTTCCACACACACACACACACACACACACACACACACACACACACACACAGTCAGTGCTGGGACACACAGTTCCACACACACACACACAGTCAGTGCTCAGACACAGTCCCATTACACATACACTCACAGTCAGAGCTGGGACACACAATCCCATTACACACACACACACACACACAGTCAGTGCTGGGACACACAGTCCCGTTACACACACACACACACACACACACACACACACACACAGTCAGTGCTGGGACATAGTCCCATTACACACACACAGTCAGTGCTGGGACACACAGTTCCACACACACACACACACACACACACACAGTCAGTGCTCGGACACAGTCCCATTACACATACACTCACAGTCAGTGCTGGGACACACAGTTCCACACATCCACACACACACACACACACACACACACACACACACACACACACACAGAGTCAGTGCTGGGACACACAGTTCCACACAAACATACATACATACATATACACACACACACACACACACACACACACACACACACACACACACACACACACACACACACACACACACACACAGTGAGTGCTGGGACACACAGTTCCACTACACACACACACAATCAGTGCTGGGTCACAGTCCCATTACACACAGTCAGTACTGGGACACACAGTCCCGTTATACACACACACACACACACACACACACACACACACACACACACACAGAGTCAGTACTGGGACACACAGTCCCGTTATACACACACACACACACGCACACACAGTCAGTGCTGGGACACACAGTTCCACTACACACACACAGTCAGTGCAGGGACACACAGTTCCACACACACACACAGTGTCAGTGCTGGGACACACAGTTCCACAAACACACACACACACACACACACACACACACACACACACACACACACAGTCAGTGCTGGGACACAGTTCCACACACACACAGTCAGTGCTGGGACACAGTTCCACACACACAGTCAGTGCTCGGACACAGTCCCATTTTACACACATACACACACACACACACACACACACACACACACACAGTCAGTGCTGGGACACACAGTCCCGTTACACACACCCACACAGTCAGTGCTGGGACACACAGTTCCACTACACACACACAGTCAGTGCTGGGACACACAGTTCCACACACACACGCACAGTCAGTGCTCGGACACAGTTCCACTACACACACACAGTCAGTGCTGGGACACACAGTTCCACTACACACACACAGTCAGTGCTGGGACACACAGTTCCACACACACACGCACAGTCAGTGCTCGGACACAGTTCCACTACACACACACAGTCAGTGCTGGGACACACAGTTCCACACACACACGCACAGTCAGTGCTTGGACACAGTTCCACTACACACACACAGTCAGTGCTGGGACACAGTTCCGGTACAAACACAATCAGTAACTTGATGTGTGTACGATTGAGTTTGTGCGCGTTTGTTTGTGCGTGAATGTACGCACACGGCGAGATTTTTGAAGAGTGTACTCGATTGCAGATCTGTTTTCATGTCCGTTAGTGTTTTCAGTTGCTGTCGGCGTGTCTGCACGGGCTGTGCACAGGCAATGCTGCTCAGCTTCTTAACACCCGTAGACGTGTGTATGTTCGCAAATCTGTGTGCGCATGTGCTGGCGCGTCAGGGTCTGTGCGAGTGTGTGCTGGCGTGTCAGGGTCTGTGCGAGTGTGTGCTGGCGTGTCAGGGTCTGTGCGAGTGTGTGCTGGCGTGTCAGGGCCCGTGCGAGTGTGTGCTGGCGCGTCAGGGTCTGTGCGAGTGTGTGCTGGCGCGTCAGGGTCTGTGCGAGTGTGTGCTGGCGCGTCAGGGTCTGTGCGAGTGTGTGCTGGCGCGTCAGGGTCTGTGCGAGTGTGTGCTGGCGTGTCAGGGTCTGTGCGAGTGTGTGCTGGCGCGTCAGGGTCCGTGCGAGTGTGTGCTGGCGCGTCAGGGTCCGTGCGAGTGTGTGCTGGCATGTCAGGATGTGTGCGGGTGTGTGCTGGCGTGTCAGGATGTGTGCGAGTGTTTGCTGGCGTGTCAGGATCTGTGCGAGTGTGTGCTGGAGTGTCAGGATCTGTGAGAGTGTGTGCTGGCGTGTCAGTGTCTGTGCGAGTGTGTGCTGGCATGTCAGTGTCTGTGCGAGTGTGTGCTGGCGTGTCAGTGTCTGTGCGAGTGTGTGCTGGCGTGTCAGTGTCTGTGCGAGTGTGTGCTGGCGTGTCAGTGTCTGTGCGAGTGTGTGCTGGCGTGTCAGTGTCTGTGCGAGTGTGTGCTGGCGTGTCAGTGTCTGTGCGAGTGTGTGCTGGCGTGTCAGTGTCTGTGCGAGTGTGTGCTGGCGTGTCAGTGTCTGTGCGAGTGTGTGCTGGCGTGTCAGTGTCTGTGCGAGTGTGTGCTGGCGCGTCGGGGTCTGTGCGAGTGTGTGCTTGCGCGTCGGGGTCTGTGCGAGTGTGTGCTGCCGTGTCAGGATCTGTGCGAGTGTGTGCTGGCGTGTCAGGATCTGTGCGAGTGTGTGCTGGCGCGTCGGGGTCTGTGCGAGTGTGTGCTGGCGTGTGAGGATCTGTACGAGGGTGTGCTGGCGTGTCAGGATCTGTGAGAGTGTGTGCTGGCGTGTCGGGGTCTGTGCGAGTGTGTGCAGGCGTGTCAGAGTCTGTGAGAGTGTGTGCTGGCCCGTCGGGGACCGTGCGAGTGTGTGCTGGCCCGTCGGGGTCCGTGCGAGTGTGTGCTGGCGTGTCAGGGTCCGTGCGAGTGTGTGCTGGTGTGTCGGGGTCTGTGCGAGTATGTGCTGGCATGTCGGGGTCTGTGCGAGTGTGTGCTGGCGTGTCAGTGTCTGTGCGAGTGTGTGCTGGCGTGTCAGTGTCTGTGCGAGTGTGTGCTGGCGTGTCAGTGTCTGTGCAAGTGTGTGCTGGCGTGTCAGGATCTGTGCGAGTGTGTGCTGGCGCGTCGGGGTCCGTGTGAGGGTGTGCAGGCGTGTCAGGATCTATGCGAGTGTGTGCTGGCGCGTCAGGATCTCTGCGAGTGTGTGCTGGCGTGTCAGGATCTGTGCGAGTGTGTGCTGGCGTGTCAGGATCTGTGCGAGTGTGTGCTGGCGTGTCAGGGTCCGTGCGAGTGTGTGCTGGTGTGTCAGGGTCTGTGCAAGTGTGTGCTGGCGTGTCAGGGTCAGTGCCAGTGTGTGCTGGCGTGTCGGAGTCTGTGTGCGAGTGTGTGCTGGCGTGTCGGGGTCTGTGTGCGAGTGTGTGCGGGCGTGTCAGGGTCTGTGTGCGAGAGTATGCTGGCGTGTCGGGGTCTGTGCAAGTGTGGGCTGGCGTGTCAGGGTCTGTGCGAGCGTGTGCTGGCGTGTCAGGGTCTGTGTGTGTGCTGGCGTGTCGGGGTCTGTGTGCGAGTGTGTGCTGGCGTGTCGGGGTCTGTGTGCGAGTGTGTGCGGGCATGTCAGGGTCCGTGTGCGAGAGTATGCTGGCGTGTCGGGGTCCGTGCAAGTGTGGGCTGGCGTGTCAGGGTCTGTGCGAGTGTGTGCTGGCATGTCAGGGTCTGTGCGAGTGTGTGCTGGCATGTCAGGGTCTGTGCGAGTGTGTGCTGGAATGTCAGTGTCTGTGCGAGTGTATGCTGGCGTGTCAGGCTCCGTGCGAGTGTGTGCTGGTCTGTCAGTGTCTGTGCGCGACTGTGTGCTAGCGTGTCAGGGTCTGTGCGAGTGTGTGCTGGCGCCTCGGGGTCCGTGCGAGTGTGTGCTGGTGTGTCAGTGTCTGTGCAAGTGTGTGCTTGTGTGTCAGTGTCTGTATGTGAGTGTGTGCTGGCGCGTCGGGGTCTGTGCGAGTGTGTGCTGGCGTGTCAGGATGTGTGCGAGTCTGTGCTGGCGTGTCAGGATCTGTGCGAGTGTGCGCTGGCGTGTCAGGATCGGTGCGAGTGTGTGCTGGCGTGTCAGGATCTGTGCGAGTGTGTGCTGGCGTGTCAGTGTCTGTGCGAGTGTGTGCTGGCGTGTCAGTGTCTGTGCGAGTGTGTGCTGGCGTGTCAGTGTCTGTGCGAGTGTGTGCTGGCGTGTCAGTGTCTGTGCGAGTGTGTGCTGGCGTGTCAGTGTCTGTGCGAGTGTGTGCTGGCGTGTCAGTGTCTGTGCGAGTGTGTGCTGGCGTGTCAGTGTCTGTGCGAGTGTGTGCTGGCGTGTCAGGATGTGTGCGAGTCTGTGCTGGCGTGTCAGGATCTGTGCGAGTGTGCGCTGGCGTGTCAGGATCGGTGCGAGTGTGTGCTGGCGTGTCAGTGTCTGTGCGAGTGTGTGCTGGCGTGTCAGTGTCTGTGCGAGTGTGTGCTGGCGTGTCAGTGTCTGTGCGAGTGTGTGCTGGCGTGTCAGTGTCTGTGCGAGTGTGTGCTGGCGTGTCAGTGTCTGTGCGAGTGTGTGCTGGCGTGTCAGTGTCTGTGCGAGTGTGTGCTGGCGTGTCAGTGTCTGTGCGAGTGTGTGCTGGCGTGTCAGTGTCTGTGCGAGTGTGTGCTGGCGTGTCAGTGTCTGTGCGAGTGTGTGCTGGCGTGTCAGTGTCTGTGCGAGTGTGTGCTGGCGCGTCGGGGTCTGTGCGAGTGTGTGCAGGCGCGTCGGGGTCTGTGCGAGTGTGTGCAGGCGCGTCAGGGTCCGTGCGAGTGTATGCTGGCACGTCAGGGTCCGTGCGAGTGTGTGCTGGCACGTCAGGGTCCGTGCGAGTGTGTGCTGGCGTGTCAGGGTCCGTGCGTGTAAGTGCTGGCGCGTCAGTGTCTGTGCGAGTGTGTGCTGGCGTGTCGGGGTCTGTGCGAGTGTGTGCTGGCATGTCAGGGTCTGTGCGAGTGTGTGCTGGCGTGTCAGGGTCTGTGCGAGTGTGTGCTGGCGTGTCAGGGTCTGTGAGAGTGTGTGCGGGCGTGTCAGTGTCTGTGCGAGTGTGTGCGGGCGTGTCAGTGTCTGTGCGAGTGTGTGCTGGCGTTTCGGGGTCTGTGTGCGAGTGTGTGCTGGCGTGTCAGTGTCTGGGTGAGTGTGTGCTGGTGCCTCGGGGTCTGTGCAAGTGTGTGCTGGCGCGTCAGGGTCTGTGTGCGAGTGTGTGCTGGCGTGTCCGGGTCCGTGCGAGCGTGTGCTGGCGTGTCGGGGTCCGTGTGAGCGTGTGCTGGCGTGTCAGGGTCCGTGCGACTGTGTGCTGGCGTGTCAGGGTCCGTGCGACTGTGTGCTGGCGTGTCGGGGTCCGTGTGAGCGTGTGCTGGCGTGTCAGGATGTGCGCGAGCGTGTGGTGTGTCAGGGTCTGTGCGAGTGTGTGCTGGCGCGTCAGGATCTGTGCAAGTGTGTGCTGGAGTGTCAGGGTCAGTGCGAGTGTGTGCCGGCGTGTCGGGGTCTGTGCGAGTGTGTGCTGGCGTGTCAGTATCTGTGCGAGCGTGTGCTGGCGTGTCGGGGTCCGTGTGAGCGTGTGCTGGCGTGTCAGGATGTGCGCGAGCGTGTGGTGTGACAGGGTCTGTGCGAGTGTGTGCTGGCGCGTCAGGATCTGTGCAAGTGTGTGCTGGAGTGTCAGGGTCAGTGCGAGTGTGTGCCGGCGTGTCGGGGTCTGTGCGAGTGTGTGCTGGCGTGTCAGTATCTGTGCGAGTGTGTGCTGGCGTGTCAGGATCTGTGCGAGTGTGTGCTGGCGGGTCAGGATCTGTGCGAGTGTGTGCTGGCGTGTCCGGATCCGTGCGAGCGTGTGCTGGCGTGTCCGGGTCCGTGTGAGCGTGTGCTGGCGTGTCAGGGTCCGTGCAACTGTGTGCTAGCGTGTCAGGGTCCGTGCGACTGTGTGCTGGCGTGTCGGGGTCCGTGTGAGCGTGTGCTGGCGTGTCAGAATCTGTGCGAGTGTGTGCTGGAGTGTCAGGGTCAGTGCGAGTGTGTGCTGGCGTGTCAGGGTCTGTGCGAGTGTGTGCTGGCATGTCAGGGTCCGTGCGAGTGTGTGCTGGTGTGTCAGTGTCTGTGCGCGACTGTGTGCTGGCGTGTCAGGGTCCGTGCGAGTGTGTGCTGGCGCCTCGGGGTCCGTGCGAGTGTGTGATGGCGTGTCAGGGTCTGTGCGAGTGTGTGATGGCGTGTCAGGGTCTGTGCGAGTGTGTGCTGGCGTGTCGGGGTCTGTGCGAGTGTGTGCTGGTGTGTCGGGGTCTGTGCGAGTGTGTGCTGGCGTGTCAGTGTCTGTGTGCGAGTGTGTGCTGGCGTGTCAGTGTCTGTGTGTGAGTGTGTGCTGGCGTGTCAGTGTCTGTGTGCGAGTGTGTGCTGGCGTGTCAGTGTCTGTGTGCGAGTGTGTGCTGGCGTGTCAGTGTCTGTGTGCGAGTGTGTGCTGGCGTTAGTGTCTGTGCGAGTCTGTGCTGGCGTGTTAGTGTCTGTGCGAGTGTGTGCTGGCGTGTCAGTGTCTGTGTGCGAGTGTGTGCTGGCGTGTCAGTGTCTGTGCAAGTGTGTGCTGGCGTGTCAGTGTCTGTGCGAGTGTGTGCTGGCGTGTCAGGGTCTGTGCGAGTGTGTCCTGGCGTGTCAGTGTCTGTGCGAGTGTGTGCTGGCGTGTCAGTGTCTGTGCGAGTGTGTGCTGGCGTGTCAGTGTCCGTGCGAGTGTGTGCTGGCTTGTCAGGGTCCGTGCGAGTGTGTGCTGGCGGGTCAGGATCTGTGCGAGTGCGTGCTGGCGGGTCAGGATCTGTGCGAGTGTGTGCTGGCGTGTCAGGATCTGTGCGAGTGTGTGCTGGCGTGTCAGTGTCTGTGTGAGTGTGTGCTGTCATGTCAGTGTCTGTGCGAGTGTGTACTGGCGTGTCAGAGTCCGTGCAAGTGTGTGCTGTCGCCTCGGGGTCTGTGCGAGTGTGTGCTGGCGTGTCAGGATCTGTGCGAGTGTGTGCTGGCGTGTCAGGATCTGTGCGAGTGTGTGCTGGCGTGTCAGGATCTGTGCGAGTGTGTGCTGGCGTTAGTGTCTGTGCGAGTGTGTGCTGGCGTGTCAGTGTCTGTGCGAGTGTGTGCTGGCGTGTTAGTGTCTGTGCGAGTGTGTGCTGGCGTGTCAGTGTCTGTGCGAGTGTGTGCTGACGTGTCAGAGTCCGTGCAAGGGTGTGCTGGTGTGTCGGGGTCTGTGCGAGTGTGTGCTGGCGTGTCGGGGTCTGTGCGAGTGTGTGCTGGTGTGTCAGTGTCTGTGTGCGAGTGTGTGCTGGCGTGTCGGGGTCTGTGCGAGTGTGTGCTGGCGTGTCAGGATCTGTGCGAGTGTGTGCTGGCGTGTCAGGATCTGTGCGAGTGTGTGCTGGCGTTAGTTCTGTGCGAGTGTGTGCTGGCGTGTCAGTGTCTGTGTGCGAGTGTGTGCTGGCGTTAGTGTCTGTGCGAGTGTGTGCTGGCGTGTTAGTGTCTGTGCGAGTGTGTGCTGGCGTTAGTGTCTGTGCGAGTGTGTGCTGGCGTGTCAGTGTCTGTGTGCGAGTGTGTGCTGGCGTTAGTGTCTGTGCGAGTGTGTGCTGACGTGTCAGAGTCCGTGCAAGTGTGTGCTGGCGTGTCGGGGTCTGTGCGAGTGTGTGCTGGCGTGTCGGGGTCTGTGCGAGTGTGTGCTGGTGTGTCAGAGTCCGTGCGAGTGTGTGCTGGCGTGTCAGTGTCTGTGCGAGTGTGTGCTGGCGTGTCGGGGTCTGTGCGAGTGTGTGCTGGTGTGTCGGGGTCTGTGCGAGTGTGTGCTGGCGTGTCAGTGTCTGTGTGCGAGTGTGTGCTGGCGTGTCAGTGTCTGTGTGCGAGTGTGTGCTGGCGTGTCAGTGTCTGTGTGCGAGTGTGTGCTGGCGTGTCAGTGTCTGTGTGCGAGTGTGTGCTGGCGTTAGTGTCTGTGCGAGTCTGTGCTGGCGTGTTAGTGTCTGTGCGAGTGTGTGCTGGCGTGTTAGTGTCTGTGTGCGAGTGTGTGCTGGCGTGTCAGTGTCTGTGCAAGTGTGTGCTGGCGTGTCAGTGTCTGTGCGAGTGTGTGCTGGCGTGTCAGGGTCTGTGCGAGTGTGTCCTGGCGTGTCAGTGTCTGTGCGAGTGTGTGCTGGCGTGTCAGTGTCTGTGCGAGTGTGTGCTGGCGTGTCAGTGTCCGTGCGAGTGTGTGCTGGCTTGTCAGGGTCCGTGCGAGTGTGTGCTGGCGTGTCAGGGTCCGTGCGAGTGTGTGCTGGTGTGTCAGTGTCTGTGCGCGACTGTGTGCTGGCGTGTCAGGGTCCGTGTGAGTGTGTGCTGGCGCCTCGGGGTCCGTGCGAGTGTGTGCTGGCGTGTCAGGGTCTGTGCGAGTGTGTGCTGGCGCGTCGGGGTCCGTGCGAGTGTGTGCTGGTGCGTCGGGGTCTGTGCGAGTGTGTTCTGGCGTGTCAGGATCTGTGCGAGTGTGTGCTGGCGGGTCAGGATCGGTGCGAGTGCGTGCTGGCGGGTCAGGATCTGTGCGAGTGTGTGCTGGCGTGTCAGGATCTGTGCGAGTGTGTGCTGGCGTGTCAGGATCTGTGCGAGTGTGTGCTGGCGTGTCAGTGTCTGTGTGAGTGTGTGCTGTCATGTCAGTGTCTGTGCGATGTGTGCTGGCGTGTCAGGATCTGTGCGAGTGTGTGCTGGCGGGTCAGGATCTGTGCGAGTGTGTGCTGCCGTGTCAGGATCTGTGCGAGTGTGTGCTGGCGTGTCAGGATCTGTGCGAGTGTGTGCTGGCGTGTCGGGGTCTGTGCGAGTGTGTGCAGGCGTGTCAGAGTCTGTGAGAGTGTGTGCTGGCCCGTCGGGGTCCGTGCGAGTGTGTGCTGGCCCGTCGGGGTCCGTGCGAGTGTGTGCTGGCGTGTCAGGGTCCGTGCGAGTGTGTGCTGGCGTGTCGGGGTCTGTGCGAGTATGTGCTGGCATGTCGGGGTCTGTGCGAGTGTGTGCTGGCGTGTCAGTGTCTGTGCGAGTGTGTGCTGGCGTGTCAGTGTCTGTGCGAGTGTGTGCTGGCGTGTCGGGGTCCGTGTGAGCGTGTGCTGGCGTGTCAGAATCTGTGCGAGTGTGTGCTGGAGTGTCAGGGTCAGTGCGAGTGTGTGCTGGCGTGTCAGGGTCTGTGCGAGTGTGTGCTGGCGTGTCAGGGTCCGTGCGAGTGTGTGCTGGTGTGTCAGTGTCTGTGCGCGACTGTGTGCTGGCGTGTCAGGGTCCGTGCGAGTGTGTGCTGGCGCCTCGGGGTCCGTGCGAGAGTGTGATGGCGTGTCAGGGTCTGTGCGAGTGTGTGATGGCGTGTCAGGGTCTGTGCGAGTGTGTGCTGGCGTGTCGGGGTCTGTGCGAGTGTGTGCTGGTGTGTCGGGGTCTGTGCGAGTGTGTGCTGGCGTGTCAGTGTCTGTGTGCGAGTGTGTGCTGGTGTGTCAGTGTCTGTGTGTGAGTGTGTGCTGGCGGGTCAGGATCGGTGCGAGTGCGTGCTGGCGGGTCAGGATCTGTGCGAGTGTGTGCTGGCGTGTCAGGATCTGTGCGAGTGTGTGCTGGCGTGTCAGGATCTGTGCGAGTGTGTGCTGGCGTGTCAGTGTCTGTGTGAGTGTGTGCTGTCATGTCAGTGTCTGTGCGATGTGTGCTGGCGTGTCAGGATCTGTGCGAGTGTGTGCTGGCGGGTCAGGATCTGTGCGAGTGTGTGCTGCCGTGTCAGGATCTGTGCGAGTGTGTGCTGGCGTGTCGGGATCTGTGCGAGTGTGTGCTGGCGCGTCGGGGTCTGTGCGAGTGTGTGCTGGCGTGTGAGGATCTGTACGAGGGTCTGCTGGCGTGTCAGGATCTGTGAGAGTGTGTGCTGGCGTGTCGGGGTCTGTGCGAGTGTGTGCAGGCGTGTCAGAGTCTGTGAGAGTGTGTGCTGGCCCGTCGGGGTCCGTGCGAGTGTGTGCTGGCCCGTCGGGGTCCGTGCGAGTGTGTGCTGGCCCGTCGGGGTCCGTGCGAGTGTGTGCTGGCGTGTCAGGGTCCGTGCGAGTGTGTGCTGGCGTGTCGGGGTCTGTGCGAGTATGTGCTGGCATGTCGGGGTCTGTGCGAGTGTGTGCTGGCGTGTCAGTGTCTGTGCGAGTGTGTGCTGGCGTGTCAGTGTCTGTGCGAGTGTGTGCTGGCGTGTCAGTGTCTGTGCGAGTGTGTGCTGGCGTGTCAGTGTCTGTGCAAGTGTGTGCTGGCGCGTCGGGGTCCGTGTGAGGGTGTGCAGGCGTGTCAGGATCTATGCGAGTGTGTGCTGGCGCGTCAGGATCTCTGCGAGTGTGTGCTGGCGTGTCAGGATCTGTGCGAGTGTGTGCTGGCGTGTCAGTGTCTGTGTGAGCGTGTGCTGGCGTGTCAGGGTCCGTGCGAGTGTGTGCTGGTGCCTCGGGGTCCGTGCGAGTGTGTGCTGGCATGTCAGTGTCTGTGTGTGTGTGCTGGCGTGTCGGGGTCTGTGCGAGTGTGTGCTGGCGTGTCAGGATCTGTGCAAGTGTGTGCTGGCGTGTCAGGATCTGTGCGAGCGTGTGCTGGCGTGTCAGGGTCTGTGCGAGTGTGTGCTGGTGTGTCAGGGTCTGTGCAAGTGTGTGCTGGCGTGTCAGGGTCAGTGCCAGTGTGTGCTGGTGTGTCGGAGTCTGTGTGCGAGTGTGTGCTGGCGTGTCGGGGTCTGTGTGCGAGTGTGTGCGGGCGTGTCGGGGTCTGTGTGCGAGAGTATGCTGGCGTGTCGGGGTCTGTGCAAGTGTGGGCTGGCGTGTCAGGGTCTGTGCGAGCGTGTGCTGGCGTGTCAGGGTCTGTGTGTGTGCTGGCGTGTCGGGGTCTGTGTGCGAGTGTGTGCTGGCGTGTCGGGGTCTGTGTGCGAGTGTGTGCTGGCGTGTCGGGGTCTGTGTGCGAGTGTGTGCGGGCATGTCAGGGTCCGTGTGCGAGAGTATGCTGGCGTGTCGGGGTCTGTGCAAGTGTGGGCTGGCGTGTCAGGGTCTGTGCGAGTGTGTGCTGGCATGTCAGGGTCTGTGCGAGTGTGTGCTGGCATGTCAGGGTCTGTGCGAGTGTGTGCTGGCATGTCAGGGTCTGTGCGAGTGTGTGCTGGAATGTCAGTGTCTGTGCGAGTGTATGCTGGCGTGTCAGGCTCCGTGCGAGTGTGTGCTGGTCTGTCAGTGTCTGTGCGCGACTGTGTGCTAGCGTGTCAGGGTCTGTGCGAGTGTGTGCTGGCGCCTCGGGGTCCGTGCGAGTGTGTGCTGGTGTGTCAGTGTCTGTGCAAGTGTGTGCTTGTGTGTCAGTGTCTGTATGTGAGTGTGTGCTGGCGCGTCGGGGTCTGTGCGAGTGTGTGCTGGCGTGTCAGGATGTGTGCGAGTGTGTGCTGGCGTGTCAGGATCTGTGCGAGTGTGCTCTGGCGTGTCAGGATCGGTGCGAGTGTGTGCTGGCGTGTCAGGATCTGTGCGAGTGTGTGCCGGCGTGTCAGTGTCTGTGCGAGTGTGTGCTGGCGTGTCAGTGTCTGTGCGACTGTGTGCTGGCGTGTCAGTGTCTGTGCGACTGTGTGCTGGCGTGTCAGTGTCTGTGCGAGTGTGTGCTGGCGTGTCAGTGTCTGTGCGAGTGTGTGCTGGCGTGTCAGTGTCTGTGCGAGTGTGTGCTGGCGTGTCAGTGTCTGTGCGAGTGTGTGCAGGCACGTCGGGGTCTGTGCGAGTGTGTGCAGGCGCGTCAGGGTCCGTGCGAGTGTATGCTGGCACGTCAGGGTCTGTGCGAGTGTGTGCTGGCACGTCAGGGTCCGTGCGAGTGTGTGCTGGCGTGTCAGGGTCCGTGCGTGTAAGTGCTGGCGCGTCAGTGTCTGTGCGAGTGTGTGCTGGCGTGTCGGGGTCTGTGCGAGTGTGTGCTGGCGTGTCAGGGTCTGTGCGAGTGTGTGCTGGCGTGTCAGGGTCTGTGCGAGTGTGTGCTGGCGTGTCAGGGTCTGTGAGAGTGTGTGCGGGCGTGTCAGTGTCTGTGCGAGTGTGTGCGGGCGTGTCAGTGTCTGTGCGAGTGTGTGCTGGCGTTTCGGGGTCTGTGTGCGAGTGTGTGCTGGCGTGTCAGTGTCTGGGTGAGTGTGTGCTGGCGCCTCGGGGTCTGTGCAAGTGTGTGCTGGCGCGTCAGGGTCTGTGTGCGAGTGTGTGCTGGCGTGTCCGGGTCCGTGCGAGCGTGTGCTGGCGTGTCGGGGTCCGTGTGAGCGTGTGCTGGCGTGTCAGGGTCCGTGCGACTGTGTGCTGGCGTGTCAGGGTCCGTGCGACTGTGTGCTGGCGTGTCGGGGTCCGTGTGAGCGTGTGCTGGCGTGTCAGGATGTGCGCGAGCGTGTGGTGTGTCAGGGTCTGTGCGAGTGTGTGCTGGCGCGTCAGGATCTGTGCAAGTGTGTGCTGGAGTGTCAGGGTCAGTGCGAGTGTGTGCCGGCGTGTCGGGGTCTGTGCGAGTGTGTGCTGGCGTGTCAGTATCTGTGCGAGCGTGTGCTGGCGTGTCGGGGTCCGTGTGAGCGTGTGCTGGCGTGTCAGGATGTGCGCGAGCGTGTGGTGTGTCAGGGTCTGTGCGAGTGTGCGCTGGCGCGTCAGGATCTGTGCAAGTGTGTGCTGGAGTGTCAGGGTCAGTGCGAGTGTGTGCCGGCGTGTCGGGGTCTGTGCGAGTGTGTGCTGGCGTGTCAGTATCTGTGCGAGTGTGTGCTGGCGTGTCAAGATCTGTGCGAGTGTGTGCTGGCGGGTCAGGATCTGTGCGAGTGCGTGCTGGCGTGTCCGGATCCGTGCGAGCGTGTGCTGGCGTGTCCGGGTCCGTGTGAGCGTGTGCTGGCGTGTCAGGGTCCGTGCGACTGTGTGCTAGCGTGTCAGGGTCCGTGCGACTGTGTGCTGGCGTGTCGGGGTCCGTGTGAGCGTGTGCTGGCGTGTCAGAATCTGTGCGAGTGTGTGCTGGAGTGTCAGGGTCAGTGCGAGTGTGTGCTGGCGTGTCAGGGTCTGTGCGAGTGTGTGCTGGTGTGTCAGGGTCCGTGCGAGTGTGTGCTGGTGTGTCAGTGTCTGTGCGCGACTGTGTGCTGGCGTGTCAGGGTCCGTGCGAGTGTGTGCTGGCGCCTCGGGGTCCGTGCGAGTGTGTGATGGCATGTCAGGGTCTGTGCGAGTGTGTGATGGCGTGTCGGGGTCTGTGCGAGTGTGTGCTGGCGTGTCGGGGTCTGTGCGAGTGTGTGCTGGTGTGTCGGGGTCTGTGCGAGTGTGTGCTGGCGTGTCAGTGTCTGTGTGCGAGTGTGTGCTGGCGTGTCAGTGTCTGTGTGTGAGTGTGTGCTGGCGTGTCAGTGTCTGTGTGCGAGTGTGTGCTGGCGTGTCAGTGTCTGTGTGCGAGTGTGTGCTGGCGTTAGTGTCTGTGCGAGTCTGTGCTGGCGTGTTAGTGTCTGTGCGAGTGTGTGCTGGCGTGTCAGTGTCTGTGTGCGAGTGTGTGCTGGCGTGTCAGTGTCTGTGCGAGTGTGTGCTGGCGTGTCAGTGTCTGTGCGAGTGTGTGCTGGCGTGTCAGGGTCTGTGCGAGTGTGTCCTGGCGTGTCAGTGTCTGTGCGAGTGTGTGCTGGCGTGTCAGTGTCTGTGCGAGTGTGTGCTGGCGTGTCAGTGTCCGTGCGAGTGTGTGCTGGCTTGTCAGGGTCCGTGCGAGTGTGTGCTGGCGGGTCAGGATCTGTGCGAGTGCGTGCTGGCGGGTCAGGATCTGTGCGAGTGTGTGCTGGCGTGTCAGGATCTGTGCGAGTGTGTGCTGGCGTGTCAGTGTCTGTGTGAGTGTGTGCTGTCATGTCAGTGTCTGTGCGAGTGTGTACTGGCGTGTCAGAGTCCGTGCAAGTGTGTGCTGTCGCCTCGGGGTCTGTGCGAGTGTGTGCTGGTGTGTCAGGGTCCGTGAGAGTGTGTGCTGGCGTGTCAGGGTCTGTGCGAGTGTGTGCTGGCATGTCGGGGTCTGTGCGAGTGTGCTGGCGTGTCAGGATCTTTGCGAGTGTGTGCTGGCGTGTCAGGATCTGTGCGAGTGTGTGCTGGCGTGTCGAGGTCTGTGCGAGTGTGTGCTGGCGTGTCGGGGTCTGTGCGAGTGTGTGCTGGCGTGTCAGGGTCTGTGCGAGTGTGTGCTGGCGTGTCGGGGTCTGTGTGAGTGTGTGCTGGCGCGTCAGGGTCTATGCGAGTGTGTGCTGGTATGTCGGGGTCTGTGCGAGTGTGTGCTGGCGTGTCAGAGTCCGTGCAAGTGTGTGCTGGCGTGTCAGTGTCTGTGTGCGAGTGTGTGCTGGCGTGTCGGGGTCTGTGCGAGTGTGTGCTGGTGTGTCAGGGTCTGTGCGAGTGTGTGCTGGCGTGTCAGAGTCCGTGCAAGTGTGTGCTGGCGTGTCAGTGTCTGTGTGCGAGTGTGTGCTGGCGTGTCAGTGTGTGCTGGTGTGTCAGAGTCCGTGCGAGTGTGTGCTGGCGTGTCAGTGTCTGTGTGCGAGTGTGTGCTGGCGTGTCGGGGTCTGTGCGAGTGTGTGCTGGTGTGTCGGGGTCTGTGCGAGTGTGTGCTGGTGTGTCGGGGTCTGTGCGAGTGTGTGCTGGCGTGTCAGTGTCTGTGCGAGTGTGTGCTGGCGTGTCAGTGTCTGTGTGCGAGTGTGTGCTGGCGTGTCAGTGTCTGTGTGCGAGTGTGTGCTGGCGTGTTAGTGTCTGTGCGAGTGTGTGCTGGCGTGTCAGTGTCTGTGCAAGTGTGTGCTGGCGTGTCAGTGTCTGTGCGAGTGTGTGCGGGTGTGTCAGGGTCCGTGCGAGTGTGTGCTGGCGCCTCGGGGTCCGTGCGAGTGTGTGCTGGCGTGTCGGGGTCTGTGCGAGTGTGTGCTGGCGTGTTAGTGTCTGTGCGAGTGCGTGCTGGTGTGTCAGTGTCTGTGTGCGAGTGTGTGCTGGCGAGTCGGGGTCTGTGCGAGTGTGTGCTGGCGTGTCAGGATCTGTGCGAGTGTGTGCTGGCGTGTCAGGATCTGTGCGAGTGTGTGCTGGCGTTAGTGTCTGTGCGAGTGTGTGCTGGCGTTAGTGTCTGTGCGAGTGTGTGCTGGCGTGTCAGTGTCTGTGCGAGTGTGTGCTGGCGTGTTAGTGTCTGTGCGAGTGTGTGCTGGCGTGTCAGTGTCTGTGCGAGTGTGTGCTGACGTGTCAGAGTCCGTGCAAGGGTGTGCTGGTGTGTCGGGGTCTGTGCGAGTGTGTGCTGGCGTGTCGGGGTCTGTGTGAGTGTGTGCTGGTGTGTCAGTGTCTGTGTGCGAGTGTGTGCTGGCGTGTCGGGGTCTGTGCGAGTGTGTGCTGGCGTGTCAGGATCTGTGCGAGTGTGTGCTGGCGTGTCAGGATCTGTGCGAGTGTGTGCTGGCGTTAGTTCTGTGCGAGTGTGTGCTGGCGTGTCAGTGTCTGTGTGCGAGTGTGTGCTGGCGTGTCAGTGTCTGTGCGAGTGTGTGCTGGCGTGTCAGTGTCTGTGCGAGTGTGTGCAGGCGCGTCGGGGTCTGTGCGAGTGTGTGCAGGCGCGTCAGGGTCCGTGCGAGTGTATGCTGGCACGTCAGGGTCCGTGCGAGTGTGTGCTGGCACGTCAGGGTCCGTGCGAGTGTGTGCTGGCGTGTCAGGGTCCGTGCGTGTAAGTGCTGGCGCGTCAGTGTCTGTGCGAGTGTGTGCTGGCGTGTCGGGTTCTGTGCGAGTGTGTGCTGGCGTGTCAGGGTCTGTGCGAGTGTGTGCTGGCGTGTCAGGGTCTGTGCGAGTGTGTGCTGGCGTGTCAGGGTCTGTGAGAGTGTGTGCGGGCGTGTCAGTGTCTGTGCGAGTGTGTGCGGGCGTGTCAGTGTCTGTGCGAGTGTGTGCTGGCGTTTCGGGGTCTGTGTGCGAGTGTGTGCTGGCGTGTCAGTGTCTGGGTGAGTGTGTGCTGGCGCCTCGGGGTCTGTGCAAGTGTGTGCTGGCGCGTCAGGGTCTGTGTGCGAGTGTGTGCTGGCGTGTCCGGGTCCGTGCGAGCGTGTGCTGGCGTGTCGGGGTCCGTGTGAGCGTGTGCTGGCGTGTCAGGGTCCGTGCGACTGTGTGCTGGCGTGTCAGGGTCCGTGCGACTGTGTGCTGGCGTGTCGGGGTCCGTGTGAGCGTGTGCTGGCGTGTCAGGATGTGCGCGAGCGTGTGGTGTGTCAGGGTCTGTGCGAGTGTGTGCTGGCGCGTCAGGATCTGTGCAAGTGTGTGCTGGAGTGTCAGGGTCAGTGCGAGTGTGTGCCGGCGTGTCGGGATCTGTGCGAGTGTGTGCTGGCGTGTCAGTATCTGTGCGAGCGTGTGCTGGCGTGTCGGGGTCCGTGTGAGCGTGTGCTGGCGTGTCAGGATGTGCGCGAGCGTGTGGTGTGTCAGGGTCTGTGCGAGTGTGCGCTGGCGCGTCAGGATCTGTGCAAGTGTGTGCTGGAGTGTCAGGGTCAGTGCGAGTGTGTGCCGGCGTGTCGGGGTCTGTGCGAGTGTGTGCTGGCGTGTCAGTATCTGTGCGAGTGTGTGCTGGCGTGTCAGGATCTGTGCGAGTGTGTGCTGGCGGGTCAGGATCTGTGCGAGTGCGTGCTGGCGTGTCCGGATCCGTGCGAGCGTGTGCTGGCGTGTCCGGGTCCGTGTGAGCGTGTGCTGGCGTGTCAGGGTCCGTGCGACTGTGTGCTAGCGTGTCGGGGTCCGTGCGACTGTGTGCTGGCGTGTCGGGGTCCGTGTGAGCGTGTGCTGGCGTGTCAGAATCTGTGCGAGTGTGTGCTGGAGTGTCAGGGTCAGTGCGAGTGTGTGCTGGCGTGTCAGGGTCTGTGCGAGTGTGTGCTGGCGTGTCAGGGTCCGTGCGAGTGTGTGCTGGTGTGTCAGTGTCTGTGCGCGACTGTGTGCTGGCGTGTCAGGGTCCGTGCGAGTGTGTGCTGGCGCCTCGGGGTCCGTGCGAGTGTGTGATGGCGTGTCAGGGTCTGTGCGAGTGTGTGATGGCGTGTCAGGGTCTGTGCGAGTGTGTGATGGCGTGTCGGGGTCTGTGCGAGTGTGTGCTGGCGTGTCGGGGTCTGTGCGAGCCTGTGTGCTGGTGTGTCGGGGTTTATGCGAGTGTGTGCTGGCGTGTCAGTGTCTGTGTGCGAGTGTGTGCTGGCGTGTCAGTGTCTGTGTGTGAGTGTGTGCTGGCGTGTCAGTGTCTGTGTGCGAGTGTGTGCTGGCGTGTCAGTGTCTGTGTGCGAGTCTGTGCTGGCGTGTTAGTGTCTGTGCGAGTCTGTGCTGGCGTGTTAGTGTCTGTGCGAGTGTGTGCTGGCGTGTCAGTGTCTGTGCAAGTGTGTGCTGGCGTGTCAGGGTCTGTGCGAGTGTGTGCTGGCGTGTCAGGGTCTGTGCGAGTGTGTCCTGGCGTGTCAGTGTCTGTGCGAGTGTGTGCTGGCGTGTCAGTGTCTGTGCGAGTGTGTGCTGGCGTGTCAGTGTCCGTGCGAGTGTGTGCTGGCTTGTCAGGGTCCGTGCGAGTGTGTGCTGGCGGGTCAGGATCTGTGCGAGTGCGTGCTGGCGGGTCAGGATCTGTGCGAGTGTGTGCTGGCGTGTCAGTGTCTGTGTGAGTGTGTGCTGTCATGTCAGTGTCTGTGCGAGTGTGTACTGGCGTGTCAGAGTCCGTGCAAGTGTGTGCTGTCGCCTCGGGGTCTGTGCGAGTGTGTGCTGGTGTGTCAGGGTCCGTGAGAGTGTGTGCTGGCGTGTCAGGGTCTGTGCGAGTGTGTGCTGGCATGTCGGGGTCTGTGCGAGTGTGCTGGCGTGTCAGGATCTTTGCGAGTGTGTGCTGGCGTGTCAGGATCTGTGCGAGTGTGTGCTGGCGTGTCAGGGTCTGTGCGAGTGTGTGCTGGCGTGTCGGGGTCTGTGCGAGTGTGTGCTGGCGTGTCAGGGTCTGTGCGAGTGTGTGCTGGCGTGTCGGGGTCTGTGTGAGTGTGTGCTGGCGCGTCAGGGTCTATGCGAGTGTGTGCTGGTATGTCGGGGTCTGTGCAAGTGTGTGCTGGCGTGTCAGAGTCCGTGCAAGTGTGTGCTGGCGTGTCAGTGTCTGTGTGCGAGTGTGTGCTGGCGTGTCGGGGTCTGTGCGAGTGAGTGCTGGTGTGTCAGGGTCTGTGCGAGTGTGTGCTGGCGTGTCAGAGTCCGTGCAAGTGTGTGCTGGCGTGTCAGTGTCTGTGTGCGAGTGTGTGCTGGCGTGTCAGTGTGTGCTGGTGTGTCAGAGTCCGTGCGAGTGTGTGCTGGCGTGTCAGTGTCTGTGTGCGAGTGTGTGCTGGCGTGTCGGGGTCTGTGCGAGTGTGTGCTGGTGTGTCGGGGTCTGTGCGAGTGTGTGCTGGTGTGTCGGGGTCTGTGCGAGTGTGTGCTGGCGTGTCAGTGTCTGTGCGAGTGTGTGCTGGCGTGTCAGTGTCTGTGTGCGAGTGTGTGCTGGCGTGTCAGTGTCTGTGTGCGAGTGTGTGCTGGCGTGTTAGTGTCTGTGCGAGTGTGTGCTGGCGTGTCAGTGTCTGTGCGAGTGTGTGCTGGCGTGTCGGTGTCTGTGCAAGTGTGTGCTGGCGTGTCAGTGTCTGTGCGAGTGTGTGCTGGTGTGTCAGGGTCCGTGCGAGTGTGTGCTGGCGCCTCGGGGTCCGTGCGAGTGTGTGCTGGCGTGTCGGGGTCTGTGCGAGTGTGTGCTGGCGTGTTAGTGTCTGTGCGAGTGCGTGCTGGTGTGTCAGTGTCTGTGTGCGAGTGTGTGCTGGCGAGTCGGGGTCTGTGCGAGTGTGTGCTGGCGTGTCAGGATCTGTGCGAGTGTGTGCTGGCGTGTCGGGGTCTGTGCGAGTGTGTGCTGGCGTGTTAGTGTCTGTGCGAGTGCGTGCTGGTGTGTCAGTGTCTGTGTGCGAGTGTGTGCTGGCGAGTCGGGGTCTGTGCGAGTGTGTGCTGGCGTGTCAGGATCTGTGCGAGTGTGTGCTGGCGTGTCAGGATCTGTGCGAGTGTGTGCTGGCGTGTCAGGATCTGTGCGAGTGTGTGCTGGCGTGTCAGGATCTGTGCGAGTGTGTGCTGGCGTTAGTGTCTGTGCGAGTGTGTGCTGGCGTGTCAGTGTCTGTGCGAGTGTGTGCTGGCGTGTTAGTGTCTGTGCGAGTGTGTGCTGGCGTGTGAGTGTCTGTGCGAGTGTGTGCTGACGTGTCAGAGTCCGTGCAAGGGTGTGCTGGTGTGTCGGGGTCTGTGCGAGTGTGTGCTGGCGTGTCGGGGTCTGTGCGAGTGTGTGCTGGTGTGTCAGTGTCTGTGTGCGAGTGTGTGCTGGCGTGTCGGGGTCTGTGCGAGTGTGTGCTGGCGTGTCAGGATCTGTGCGAGTGTGTGCTGGCGTGTCAGGATCTGTGCGAGTGTGTGCTGGCGTTAGTTCTGTGCGAGTGTGTGCTGGCGTGTCAGTGTCTGTGTGCGAGTGTGTGCTGGCGTTAGTGTCTGTGCGAGTGTGTGCTGGCGTGTTAGTGTCTGTGCGAGTGTGTGCTGGCGTTAGTGTCTGTGCGAGTGTGTGCTGGCGTGTCAGTGTCTGTGTGCGAGTGTGTGCTGGCGTTAGTGTCTGTGCGAGTGTGTGCTGACGTGTCAGAGTCCGTGCAAGTGTGTGCTGGCGTGTCGGGGTCTGTGCGAGTGTGTGCTGGCATGTCAGTGTCTGTGTGCGAGTGTGTGCTGGCGTGTCGGGGTCTGTGCGAGTGTGTGCTGGTGTGTCGGGGTCTGTGCGAGTGTGTGCTGGCGTGTCAGTGTCTGTGTGCGAGTGTGTGCTGGCGTGTCAGTGTCTGTGTGCGAGTGTGTGCTGGCGTGTCAGTGTCTGTGTGCGAGTGTGTGCTGGCGTGTCAGTGTCTGTGTGCGCGTGTGTGCTGGCGTTAGTGTCTGTGCGAGTCTGTGCTGGCGTGTTAGTGTCTGTGCGAGTGTGTGCTGGCGTGTCAGTGTCTGTGTGCGAGTGTGTGCTGGCGTGTCAGTGTCTGTGCAAGTGTGTGCTGGCGTGTCAGTGTCTGTGCGAGTGTGTTCTGGCGTGTCAGGGTCTGTGCGAGTGTGTCCTGGCGTGTCAGTGTCTGTGCGAGTGTGTGCTGGCATGTCAGTGTCTGTGCGAGTGTGTGCTGGCGTGTCAGGGTCCGTGTGAGTGTGTGCTGGCGTGTCAGGGTCCGTGCGAGTGTGTGCGGGTGTGTCAGTGTCTGTGCGCGACTGTGTGCTGGCGTGTCAGGGTCCGTGTGAGTGTGTGCTGGCGCGTCGGGGTCCGTGCGAGTGTGTGCTGGTGCGTCGGGGTCTGTGCGAGTGTGTGCTGGCGTGTCAGGATCTGTGCGAGTGTGTGCTGGCGGGTCAGGATCGGTGCGAGTGCGTGCTGGCGGGTCAGGATCTGTGCGAGTGTGTGCTGGCGTGTCAGGATCTGTGCGAGTGTGTGCTGGCGTGTCAGGATCTGTGCGAGTGTGTGCTGGCGTGTCAGTGTCTGGGTGAGTGTGTGCTGTCATGTCAGTGTCTGTGCGATGTGTGCTGGCGTGTCAGGATCTGTGCGAGTGTGTGCTGGCGGGTCAGGATCTGTGCGAGTGCGTGCTGGCGGGTCAGGATCTGAGCGAGTGTGTGCTGGCGTGTCAGGATCTGTGCGAGTGTGTGCTGGCGTGTCAGTGTCTGTGTGAGTGTGTGCTGTCGTGTCAGTGTCTGTGCGATGTGTGCTGGCGTGTCAGGATCTGTGCGAGTGTGTGCTGGCGGGTCAGGATCTGTGCGAGTGCGTGCTGGCGGGTCAGGATCTTTGCGAGTGTGTACTGGCGTGTCAGGATCTGTGCGAGTGTGTGCTGGCGTGTCAGTGTCTGTGCGAGTGTGTGCTGGCGTGTCAGTGTCTGTGTGCGAGTGTGTGCTGGCGTGTCAGTGTGTGCTGGTGTGTCAGAGTCCGTGCGAGTGTGTGCTGGCGTGTCAGTGTCTGTGTGCGAGTGTGTGCTGGCGTGTCGGGGTCTGTGCGAGTGTGTGCTGGTGTGTCGGGGTCTGTGCGAGTGTGTGCTGGCGTGTCAGTGTCTGTGCGAGTGTGTGCTGGCGTGTCAGTGTCTGTGTGCGAGTGTGTGCTGGCGTGTCAGTGTCTGTGTGCGAGTGTGTGCTGGCGTGTTAGTGTCTGTGCGAGTGTGTGCTGGCGTGTTAGTGTCTGTGCGAGTGTGTGCTGGCGTGTTAGTGTCTGTGCGAGTGTGTGCTGGCGTGTCAGTGTCTGTGCAAGTGTGTGCTGGCGTGTCAGTGTCTGTGCGAGTGTGTGCTGGTGTGTCAGGGTCCGTGCGAGTGTGTGCTGGCGCCTCGGGGTCCGTGCGAGTGTGTGCTGGCGTGTCGGGGTCTGTGCGAGTGTGTGCTGGCGTGTTAGTGTCTGTGCGAGTGTGTGCTGGTGTGTCAGTGTCTGTGTGCGAGTGTGTGCTGGCGAGTCGGGGTCTGTGCGAGTGTGTGCTGGCGTGTCAGGATCTGTGCGAGTGTGTGCTGGCGTGTCAGGATCTGTGCGAGTGTGTGCTGGCGTGTCAGGATCTGTGCGAGTGTGTGCTGGCGTTAGTGTCTGTGCGAGTGTGTGCTGGCGTGTCAGTGTCTGTGCGAGTGTGTGCTGGCGTGTTAGTGTCTGTGCGAGTGTGTGCTGGCGTGTCAGTGTCTCTGCGAGTGTGTGCTGATGTGTCAGAGTCCGTGCAAGTGTGTGCTGGTGTGTCGGGGTCTGTGCGAGTGTGTGCTGGCGTGTCGGGGTCTGTGCGAGTGTGTGCTGGTGTGTCAGTGTCTGTGTGCGAGTGTGTGCTGGCGTGTCGGGGTCTGTGCGAGTGTGTGCTGGCGTGTCAGGATCTGTGCGAGTGTGTGCTGGCGTGTCAGGATCTGTGCGAGTGTGTGCTGGCGTTAGTTCTGTGCGAGTGTGTGCTGGCGTGTCAGTGTCTGTGTGCGAGTGTGTGCTGGCGTTAGTGTCTGTGCGAGTGTGTGCTGGCGTGTTAGTGTCTGTGCGAGTGTGTGCTGGCATTAGTGTCTGTGCGAGTGTGTGCTGGCGTGTCAGTGTCTGTGTGCGAGTGTGTGCTGGCGTTAGTGTCTGTGCGAGTGTGTGCTGACGTGTCAGAGTCCGTGCAAGTGTGTGCTGGCGTGTCTAGGTCTGTGCGAGTGTGTGCTGGCGTGTCGGGGTCTGTGCGAGTGTGTGCTGGCGTGTCAGTGTCTGTGCGAGTGTGTGCTGGTGTGTCAGGGTCCGTGCGAGTGTGTGCTGGCGCCTCGGGGTCCGTGCGAGTGTGTGCTGGCATGTCGGGGTCTGTGCGAGTGTGTGCTGGCGTGTTAGTGTCTGTGCGAGTGCGTGCTGGTGTGTCAGTGTCTGTGTGCGAGTGTGTGCTGGCGAGTCGGGGTCTGTGCGAGTGTGTGCTGGCGTGTCAGGATCTGTGCGAGTGTGTGCTGGCGTGTCGGGGTCTGTGCGAGTGTGTGCTGGCGTGTTAGTGTCTGTGCGAGTGCGTGCTGGTGTGTCAGTGTCTGTGTGCGAGTGTGTGCTGGCGAGTCGGGGTCTGTGCGAGTGTGTGCTGGCGTGTCAGGATCTGTGCGAGTGTGTGCTGGCGTGTCAGGATCTGTGCGAGTGTGTGCTGGCGTGTCAGGATCTGTGCGAGTGTGTGCTGGCGTTAGTGTCTGTGCGAGTGTGTGCTGGCGTGTCAGTGTCTGTGCGAGTGTGTGCTGGCGTGTTAGTGTCTGTGCGAGTGTGTGCTGGCGTGTCAGTGTCTGTGCGAGTGTGTGCTGACGTGTCAGAGTCCGTGCAAGGGTGTGCTGGTGTGTCGGGGTCTGTGCGAGTGTGTGCTGGCGTGTCGGGGTCTGTGCGAGTGTGTGCTGGTGTGTCAGTGTCTGTGTGCGAGTGTGTGCTGGCGTGTCGGGGTCTGTGCGAGTGTGTGCTGGCGTGTCAGGATCTGTGCGAGTGTGTGCTGGCGTGTCAGGATCTGTGCGAGTGTGTGCTGGCGTTAGTTCTGTGCGAGTGTGTGCTGGCGTGTCAGTGTCTGTGTGCGAGTGTGTGCTGGCGTTAGTGTCTGTGCGAGTGTGTGCTGGCGTGTTAGTGTCTGTGCGAGTGTGTGCTGGCGTTAGTGTCTGTGCGAGTGTGTGCTGGCGTGTCAGTGTCTGTGTGCGAGTGTGTGCTGGCGTTAGTGTCTGTGCGAGTGTGTGCTGACGTGTCAGAGTCCGTGCAAGTGTGTGCTGGCGTGTCGGGGTCTGTGCGAGTGTGTGCTGGCATGTCAGTGTCTGTGTGCGAGTGTGTGCTGGCGTGTCGGGGTCTGTGCGAGTGTGTGCTGGTGTGTCGGGGTCTGTGCGAGTGTGTGCTGGCGTGTCAGTGTCTGTGTGCGAGTGTGTGCTGGCGTGTCAGTGTCTGTGTGCGAGTGTGTGCTGGCGTGTCAGTGTCTGTGTGCGAGTGTGTGCTGGCGTGTCAGTGTCTGTGTGCGCGTGTGTGCTGGCGTTAGTGTCTGTGCGAGTCTGTGCTGGCGTGTTAGTGTCTGTGCGAGTGTGTGCTGGCGTGTCAGTGTCTGTGTGCGAGTGTGTGCTGGCGTGTCAGTGTCTGTGCAAGTGTGTGCTGGCGTGTCAGTGTCTGTGCGAGTGTGTTCTGGCGTGTCAGGGTCTGTGCGAGTGTGTCCTGGCGTGTCAGTGTCTGTGCGAGTGTGTGCTGGCATGTCAGTGTCTGTGCGAGTGTGTGCTGGCGTGTCAGGGTCCGTGTGAGTGTGTGCTGGCGTGTCAGGGTCCGTGCGAGTGTGTGCGGGTGTGTCAGTGTCTGTGCGCGACTGTGTGCTGGCGTGTCAGGGTCCGTGTGAGTGTGTGCTGGCGCGTCGGGGTCCGTGCGAGTGTGTGCTGATGCGTCGGGGTCTGTGCGAGTGTGTGCTGGCGTGTCAGGATCTGTGCGAGTGTGTGCTGGCGGGTCAGGATCGGTGCGAGTGCGTGCTGGCGGGTCAGGATCTGTGCGAGTGTGTGCTGGCGTGTCAGGATCTGTGCGAGTGTGTGCTGGCGTGTCAGGATCTGTGCGAGTGTGTGCTGGCGTGTCAGTGTCTGGGTGAGTGTGTGCTGTCATGTCAGTGTCTGTGCGATGTGTGCTGGCGTGTCAGGATCTGTGCGAGTGTGTGCTGGCGGGTCAGGATCTGTGCGAGTGCGTGCTGGCGGGTCAGGATCTGAGCGAGTGTGTGCTGGCGTGTCAGGATCTGTGCGAGTGTGTGCTGGCGTGTCAGTGTCTGTGTGAGTGTGTGCTGTCGTGTCAGTGTCTGTGCGATGTGTGCTGGCGTGTCAGGATCTGTGCGAGTGTGTGCTGGCGGGTCAGGATCTGTGCGAGTGCGTGCTGGCGGGTCAGGATCTTTGCGAGTGTGTACTGGCGTGTCAGGATCTGTGCGAGTGTGTGCTGGCGTGTCAGTGTCTGTGCGAGTGTGTGCTGGCGTGTCAGTGTCTGTGTGCGAGTGTGTGCTGGCGTGTCAGTGTGTGCTGGTGTGTCAGAGTCCGTGCGAGTGTGTGCTGGCGTGTCAGTGTCTGTGTGCGAGTGTGTGCTGGCGTGTCGGGGTCTGTGCGAGTGTGTGCTGGTGTGTCGGGGTCTGTGCGAGTGTGTGCTGGCGTGTCAGTGTCTGTGCGAGTGTGTGCTGGCGTGTCAGTGTCTGTGTGCGAGTGTGTGCTGGCGTGTCAGTGTCTGTGTGCGAGTGTGTGCTGGCGTGTTAGTGTCTGTGCGAGTGTGTGCTGGCGTGTTAGTGTCTGTGCGAGTGTGTGCTGGCGTGTTAGTGTCTGTGCGAGTGTGTGCTGGCGTGTCAGTGTCTGTGCAAGTGTGTGCTGGCGTGTCAGTGTCTGTGCGAGTGTGTGCTGGTGTGTCAGGGTCCGTGCGAGTGTGTGCTGGCGCCTCGGGGTCCGTGCGAGTGTGTGCTGGCGTGTCGGGGTCTGTGCGAGTGTGTGCTGGCGTGTTAGTGTCTGTGCGAGTGTGTGCTGGTGTGTCAGTGTCTGTGTGCGAGTGTGTGCTGGCGAGTCGGGGTCTGTGCGAGTGTGTGCTGGCGTGTCAGGATCTGTGCGAGTGTGTGCTGGCGTGTCAGGATCTGTGCGAGTGTGTGCTGGCGTGTCAGGATCTGTGCGAGTGTGTGCTGGCGTTAGTGTCTGTGCGAGTGTGTGCTGGCGTGTCAGTGTCTGTGCGAGTGTGTGCTGGCGTGTTAGTGTCTGTGCGAGTGTGTGCTGGCGTGTCAGTGTCTGTGCGAGTGTGTGCTGATGTGTCAGAGTCCGTGCAAGTGTGTGCTGGTGTGTCGGGGTCTGTGCGAGTGTGTGCTGGCGTGTCGGGGTCTGTGCGAGTGTGTGCTGGTGTGTCAGTGTCTGTGTGCGAGTGTGTGCTGGCGTGTCGGGGTCTGTGCGAGTGTGTGCTGGCGTGTCAGGATCTGTGCGAGTGTGTGCTGGCGTGTCAGGATCTGTGCGAGTGTGTGCTGGCGTTAGTTCTGTGCGAGTGTGTGCTGGCGTGTCAGTGTCTGTGTGCGAGTGTGTGCTGGCGTTAGTGTCTGTGCGAGTGTGTGCTGGCGTGTTAGTGTCTGTGCGAGTGTGTGCTGGCATTAGTGTCTGTGCGAGTGTGTGCTGGCGTGTCAGTGTCTGTGTGCGAGTGTGTGCTGGCGTTAGTGTCTGTGCGAGTGTGTGCTGACGTGTCAGAGTCCGTGCAAGTGTGTGCTGGCGTGTCTAGGTCTGTGCGAGTGTGTGCTGGCGTGTCGGGGTCTGTGCGAGTGTGTGCTGGTGTGTCAGAGTCCGTGCGAGTGTGTGCTGGCGTTAGTGTCTGTGCGAGTCTGTGCTGGCGTGTTAGTGTCTGTGCGAGTGTGTGCTGGCGTGTCAGTGTCTGTGCAAGTGTGTGCTGGCGTGTCAGTGTCTGTGCGAGTGTGTGCTGGCGTGTCAGTGTCTGTGTGCGAGTGTGTGCTGGCGTGTCAGTGTCTGTGCGAGTGTGTGCTGGCGTGTCAGTGTCTGTGCGAGTGTGTGCTGGCGTGTCAGGGTCTGTGCGAGTGTGTGCTGGCGTGTCAGTGTCTGTGCGAGTGTGTGCTGGCGTGTCAGTGTCTGTGCGAGTGTGTGCTGGCGTGTCAGTGTCCGTGCGAGTGTGTGCTGGCTTGTCGGGGTCTGTGTGAGTGTGTGCTGGCGCGTCAGGGTCTATGCGAGTGTGTGCTGGTATGTCGGGGTCTGTGCGAGTGTGTGCTGGTGTGTCGGGGTCTGTGCGAGTGTGTGCCGGTGTGTCAGTGTCTGTGTGCGAGTGTGTGCTGGCGTGTCAGTGTCTGTGTGCGAGTGTGTGCTGGCGTGTTAGTGTCTGTGCGAGTGTGTGCTGGCGTGTCAGTGTCTGTGCGAGTGTGTGCTGGCGTGTCGGTGTCTGTGCAAGTGTGTGCTGGCGTGTCAGTGTCTGTGCGAGTGTGTGCTGGTGTGTCAGGGTCCGTGCGAGTGTGTGCTGGCGCCTCGGGGTCCGTGCGAGTGTGTGCTGGCGTGTCGGGGTCTGTGCGAGTGTGTGCTGGCGTGTTAGTGTCTGTGCGAGTGCGTGCTGGTGTGTCAGTGTCTGTGTGCGAGTGTGTGCTGGCGAGTCGGGGTCTGTGCGAGTGTGTGCTGGCGTGTCAGGATCTGTGCGAGTGTGTGCTGGCGTGTCAGGATCTGTGCGAGTGTGTGCTGGCGTGTCAGGATCTGTGCGAGTGTGTGCTGGCGTGTCAGGATCTGTGCGAGTGTGTGCTGGCGTTAGTGTCTGTGCGAGTGTGTGCTGGCGTGTTAGTGTCTGTGCGAGTGTGTGCTGGCGTGTCAGTGTCTGTGCGAGTGTGTGCTGACGTGTCAGAGTCCGTGCAAGGGCGTGCTGGTGTGTCGGGGTCTGTGCGAGTGTGTGCTGGCGTGTCGGGGTCTGTGCGAGTGTGTGCTGGTGTGTCAGTGTCTGTGTGCGAGTGTGTGCTGGCGTGTCGGGGTCTGTGCGAGTGTGTGCTGGCGTGTCAGGATCTGTGCGAGTGTGTGCTGGCGTGTCAGGATCTGTGCGAGTGTGTGCTGGCGTTAGTTCCGTGCGAGTGTGTGCTGGCGTGTCAGTGTCTGTGTGCGAGTGTGTGCTGGCGTTAGTGTCTGTGCGAGTGTGTGCTGGCGTGTTAGTGTCTGTGCGAGTGTGTGCTGGCGTTAGTGTCTGTGCGAGTGTGTGCTGGCGTGTCAGTGTCTGTGTGCGAGTGTGTGCTGGCGTTAGTGTCTGTGCGAGTGTGTGCTGACGTGTCAGAGTCCGTGCAAGTGTGTGCTGGCGTGTCGGGGTCTGTGCGAGTGTGTGCTGGCGTGTCGGGGTCTGTGCGAGTGTGTGCTGGTGTGTCAGAGTCCGTGCGAGTGTGTGCTGGCGTGTCAGTGTCTGTGTGCGAGTGTGTGCTGGCGTGTCGGGGTCTGTGCGAGTGTGTGCTGGTGTGTCGGGGTCTGTGCGAGTGTGTGCTGGCGTGTCAGTGTCTGTGTGCGAGTGTGTGCTGGCGTGTCAGTGTCTGTGTGCGAGTGTGTGCTGGCGTGTCAGTGTCTGTGTGCGAGTGTGTGCTGGCGTGTCAGTGTCTGTGTGCGAGTGTGTGCTGGCGTTAGTGTCTGTGCGAGTCTGTGCTGGCGTGTTAGTGTCTGTGCGAGTGTGTGCTGGCGTGTCAGTGTCTGTGTGCGAGTGTGTGCTGGCGTGTCAGTGTCTGTGCAAGTGTGTGCTGGCGTGTCAGTGTCTGTGCGAGTGTGTTCTGGCGTGTCAGGGTCTGTGCGAGTGTGACCTGGCGTGTCAGTGTCTGTGCGAGTGTGTGCTGGCATGTCAGTGTCTGTGCGAGTGTGTGCTGGCGTGTCAGGGTCCGTGTGAGTGTGTGCTGGCGTGTCAGGGTCCGTGCGAGTGTGTGCGGGTGTGTCAGTGTCTGTGCGCGACTGTGTGCTGGCGTGTCAGGGTCCGTGTGAGTGTGTGCTGGCGCGTCGGGGTCCGTGCGAGTGTGTGCTGGTGCGTCGGGGTCTGTGCGAGTGTTTGCTGGCGTGTCAGGATCTGTGCGAGTGTGTGCTGGCGGGTCAGGATCGGTGCGAGTGCGTGCTGGCGGGTCAGGATCTGTGCGAGTGTGTGCTGGCGTGTCAGGATCTGTGCGAGTGTGTGCTGGCGTGTCAGGATCTGTGCGAGTGTGTGCTGGCGTGTCAGTGTCTGTGTGAGTGTGTGCTGTCATGTCAGTGTCTGTGCGATGTGTGCTGGCGTGTCAGGATCTGTGCGAGTGTGTGCTGGCGGGTCAGGATCTGTGCGAGTGCGTGCTGGCGGGTCAGGATCTGAGCGAGTGTGTGCTGGCGTGTCAGGATCTGTGCGAGTGTGTGCTGGCGTGTCAGTGTCTGTGTGAGTGTGTGCTGTCATGTCAGTGTCTGTGCGATGTGTGCTGGCGTGTCAGGATCTGTGCGAGTGTGTGCTGGCGGGTCAGGATCTGTGCGAGTGCGTGCTGGCGGGTCAGGATCTTTGCGAGTGTGTGCTGGCGTGTCAGGATCTGTGTGAGTGTGTGCTGGCGTGTCAGTGTCTGTGTGCGAGTGTGTGCTGGCGTGTCAGTGTGTGCTGGTGTGTCAGAGTCCGTGCGAGTGTGTGCTGGCGTGTCAGTGTCTGTGTGCGAGTGTGTGCTGGCGTGTCGGGGTCTGTGCGAGTGTGTGCTGGTGTGTCGGGGTCTGTGCGAGTGTGTGCTGGCGTGTCAGTGTCTGTGCGAGTGTGTGCTGGCGTGTCAGTGTCTGTGTGCGAGTGTGTGCTGGCGTGTCAGTGTCTGTGTGCGAGTGTGTGCTGGCGTGTTAGTGTCTGTGCGAGTGTGTGCTGGCGTGTTAGTGTCTGTGCGAGTGTGTGCTGGCGTGTTAGTGTCTGTGCGAGTGTGTGCTGGCGTGTCAGTGTCTGTGCAAGTGTGTGCTGGCGTGTCAGTGTCTGTGCGAGTGTGTGCTGGTGTGTCAGGGTCCGTGCGAGTGTGTGCTGGCGCCTCGGGGTCCGTGCGAGTGTGTGCTGGCGTGTCGGGGGTCTGTGCGAGTGTGTGCTGGCGTGTTAGTGTCTGTGCGAGTGTGTGCTGGTGTGTCAGTGTCTGTGTGCGAGTGTGTGCTGGCGAGTCGGGGTCTGTGCGAGTGTGTGCTGGCGTGTCAGGATCTGTGCGAGTGTGTGCTGGCGTGTCAGGATCTGTGCGAGTGTGTGCTGGCGTGTCAGGATCTGTGCGAGTGTGTGCTGGCGTTAGTGTCTGTGCGAGTGTGTGCTGGCGTGTCAGTGTCTGTGCGAGTGTGTGCTGGCGTGTTAGTGTCTGTGCGAGTGTGTGCTGGCGTGTCAGTGTCTGTGCGAGTGTGTGCTGATGTGTCAGAGTCCGTGCAAGTGTGTGCTGGTGTGTCGGGGTCTGTGCGAGTGTGTGCTGGCGTGTCGGGGTCTGTGCGAGTGTGTGCTGGTGTGTCAGTGTCTGTGTGCGAGTGTGTGCTGGCGTGTCGGGGTCTGTGCGAGTGTGTGCTGGCGTGTCAGGATCTGTGCGAGTGTGTGCTGGCGTGTCAGGATCTGTGCGAGTGTGTGCTGGCGTTAGTTCTGTGCGAGTGTGTGCTGGCGTGTCAGTGTCTGTGTGCGAGTGTGTGCTGGCGTTAGTGTCTGTGCGAGTGTGTGCTGGCGTGTTAGTGTCTGTGCGAGTGTGTGCTGGCATTAGTGTCTGTGCGAGTGTGTGCTGGCGTTTTAGTGTCTGTGTGCGAGTGTGTGCTCGCGTTAGTGTCTGTGCGAGTGTGTGCTGACGTGTCAGAGTCCGTGCAAGTGTGTGCTGGCGTGTCGGGGTCTGTGCGAGTGTGTGCTGGCGTGTCGGGGTCTGTGCGAGTGTGTGCTGGTGTGTCAGAGTCCGTGCGAGTGTGTGCTGGCGTTAGTGTCTGTGCGAGTCTGTGCTGGCGTGTTAGTGTCTGTGCGAGTGTGTGCTGGCGTGTCAGTGTCTGTGCAAGTGTGTGCTGGCGTGTCAGTGTCTGTGCGAGTGTGTGCTGGCGTGTCACGGTCCGTGCGAGTGTGTGCTGGCGTGTCAGGGTCCGTGCGAGTGTGTGCTGGTGTGTCAGCGTCTGTGCGCGACTGTGTGCTGGCGTGTCAGGGTCCGTGTGAGTGTGTGCTGGCGCATCGGGGTCCATGCGAGTGTGTGCTGGCGTGTCAGGGTCTGTGCGAGTGTGTGCTGGCGCGTCGGGGTCCGTGCGAGTGTATGCTGGTGCGTCGGGGTCTGTGCGAGTGTGTGCTGGCGTGTCAGGATCTGTGCGAGTGTGTGCTGGCGGGTCAGGATCGGTGCGAGTGCGTGCTGGCGGGTCAGGATCTGTGCGAGTGTGTGCTGGCGTGTCAGGATCTGTGCGAGTGTGTGCTGGCGTGTCAGGATCTGTGCGAGTGTGTGCTGGCGTGTCAGTGTCTGTGTGAGTGTGTGCTGTCATGTCAGTGTCTGTGCGATGTGTGCTGGCGTGTCAGTGTCTGTGCAAGTGTGTGCTGGCGTGTCAGTGTCTGTGCAAGTGTGTGCTGGCGTGTCAGTGTCTGTGCAAGTGTGTGCTGGCGTGTCAGTGTCTGTGCGAGTGTGTGCTGGCGTGTCGGGGTCTGTGCGAGTGTGTGCTGGCGTGTCGGGGTCTGTGCGAGTGTGTTCTGGTGTGTCGGGGTCTGTGCGAGTGTGTGCTGGTGTGTCGGGGTCTGTGCGAGTGTGTGCTGGTGTGTCAGAGTCCGTGCGAGTGTGTGCTGGCGTGTCAGTGTCTGTGTGCGAGTGTGTGCTGGCGTGTCGGGGTCTGTGCGAGTGTGTGCTGGTGTGTCGGGGTCTGTGCGAGTGTGTGCTGGCGTGTCAGTGTCTGTGTGCGAGTGTGTGCTGGCGTGTCATGTCTGTGTGCGAGTCTGTGCTGGCGTGTTAGTGTCTGTGCGAGTGTGTGCTGGCGTGTTAGTGTCTGTGCGAGTGTGTGCTGGCATGTCAGTGTCTGTGCAAGTGTGTGCTGGCGTGTCAGTGTCTGTGCGAGTGTGTGCTGGCGTGTCAGGGTCCGTGCGAGTGTGTGCTGGCGCCTCGGGGTCCGTGCGAGTGTGTGCTGGCGTGTCGGGGTCTGTGCGAGTGTGTGCTGGCGTGTTAGTGTCTGTGCGAGTGTGTGCTGGCGTGTCAGTGTCTGTGTGCGAGTGTGTGCTGGCGTGTCGGGGTCTGTGCGAGTGTGTGCTGGCGTGTCAGGATCTGTGCGAGTGTGTGCTGGCGTGTCAGGATCTGTGCGAGTGTGTGCTGGCGTTAGTGTCTGTGCGAGTGTGTGCTGGCGTGTCAGTGTCTGTGTGCGAGTGTGTGCTGGCGTGTCAGTGTCTGTGTGCGAGTGTGTGCTGGCGTTAGTGTCTGTGCGAGTGTGTGCTGGCGTGTTAGTGTCTGTGCGAGTGTGTGCTGGCGTGTCAGTGTCTGTGTGCGAGTCTGTGCTGGCGTGTCGGGGTCTGTGCGAGTGTGTGCTGGCGTGTCAGGATCTGTGCGAGTGTGTGCTGGCGTGTCAGGATCTGTGCGAGTGTGTGCTGGCGTTAGTGTCTGTGCGAGTGTGTGCTGGCGTGTCAGGATCTGTGCGAGTGTGTGCTGGCGTTAGTGTCTGTGCGAGTGTGTGCTGGCGTGTTAGTGTCTGTGCGCACCGGACGCTTTCGAGCGGACGCCTGACGAGTTTGGTCTCGGCAGTGATGTGCCCTTCCCGGTAGAACTGCCCGCAGATGGACGCTGGCAGCAGAGTTCAGCCCGCTGTCTCGCTGTGCAGGCTGGTGGGGGTCGGGGAGTGCAGATCTCGGCGG